>JAOXYM010000001.1:32668159-32687472 GCA_028567055.1 Leptatherina wallacei
ATGGGCTTGTAGGTGGATGTGAGAAGAACCAGATTATGGTCTGATCTTCCTAAAGGAGGCAGGCCAGAGGAGCTGTATGCATTCTTAACATTTGCTTAAAATAAGTCCAACATCTTATTTTCTCTAGTGGAGCAGCTGACAAACTGTTGGAATGTTGGTAATGTAGCAGAGAGGTAGACGTTGAAGTCTCCAGAGATCGCAATGAATGCGTTTGGATGCTGTGTTTGTAGCCTAGTAACAGCGGAGCTGATGACGTCACAGGCTATGTCTGCTGCTGTACTAGGTATGATATATACCGCAATCAGAATAACAAAGGTAAACTCTCTGGGTAGATAATATGGATGAAAACTCACGGCTAACAGTTTAATGTCCCTTGTGCAGATCTTCTCCTTAACAGTGACATGTGCAGGATGACCCCAACGGTGGTTAATAAGCATAGCAATTCCACCACCCCTTTGCTTTCCGCTAACAGTAGTTATAGTTGTTGCGATCAGCGCGCACAGTCTTAAAACAGTGTACAGACACATTAGAGAGTCCGGGATGTTTTCATGCAGCCATGTTTCGGTGAAGCACATAATACTGCACTCCCTGTAATCCTTCTGAGACCTTGTTGGCACTTCAAGCTCGTCCATTTTGTTAGCTAGAGACCTGACATTGCCCATCTGAACGGTTGGAAGAAATGGTTTGAATCTTCTCCATTTCTCTCGCTGCCTCGCTCTTGCCCTGCATCCTCTTCACTTCCTTTTCAACTCGTTTGGGATTTGGAGACTTATTTCGCTGGTTATCTTTATATTGGAGAGCATCAGTAACTGCTCACGCTTGTAAACAAGTCTTTCGTTACCATGGAGACTCATCATAATAAATCTTGAAGAGTCCAAAGTACGCTGAGAAATCACTTAAGCAGCACAGCGTCCGAACCAGCCTGAAAAAATCTTCTCGGAAAAATTAATTAGAAGGTGATTGTCTTTAAAAAAAAAAGGCGATAGTAACTAAAATTGAATTGTATGATTGGACCTGCTAAGGTTTGCTGCCACCATGCGGCGCATTCTAGAGTGGAATGTAAAAGTGAAAGGGCTATCTCCATTTTCCATTTTCTTCTTGGGTCAGTCTTTAAAAGGCAAAACATTGTAATGACATCACTTTGAGCTCAGACCATATTTGGATAATTTTTGACAAACCATTCAAACTTCATAATAATAAAAAGAATAGATTAATTAAAAAAAAGATGAATGACAAAAGTATATTTACTAAATTGAAGATAAAAGACAGAGGGAAAAAGATTTAAAGACATATACAAAGACAAACGATTATATTAAAACCAGGATACAAAAGGTTCAGTGAGTTCAACATGAACTCTTCCATAAAGGTAAGTTTTAAGCCTGGTCTTTAAGGATTTGCATTTCACACCCAGACTGGGAACTGGTTCCACAGCCTCCCATCTAAGATCTTAAAATTCTGGGAACTCTTATGCACGCCTGCACTTCGTGAGCAAAGACATCTGTGGGAAGATGGAGAAGACTCAGATCTTTGAGGTAGGATCAAACTGTGCCATAAATGAACTAGTTCAGGCAGACGACACGAGCTGCTGTGCTGTGTCCCATCTAATCTGCCTCAAATGTTTCATTCTACATATCAAACCAAGGTGCTCTATTAAAGCTGCACACTTCCTCCTTAGCTCTTTGCCTCATGCTTGCTGCCGCCTCTGCTGCCGCTACTTCCCTGAACACTGCACATTGACTTCATTTTGAGCACTTCCACTATTCCAGTATCCACCTATTGGGCAAAAAAGAAAACATTGCTAAATATTGCATTATAGTTATTTATCCTAGAGGTAATAAATGTATGGACCAGTTTTTCAGCATCACTTTGAGACTTGTTTAAAATAAGAGTTAAGACAAATCCTGGTCAAAACTGACTGCACTGTTTTTCAAGCCAAGGTAATGGACTGTATTTCTATAGTGCTTTTCTAGTCATGTTGACCACACAGAGCGCTTTCACACTACATGTCACACATGCACACTCATACAGCACTTTTACTGTAACATACAATAGAAGGTAAGCGCTTTAACCTATCACACACATTTGTATCTCCATAGACACATCAGGAGGAAAAATGTGGGGTTCAGTGTCTTGCCCTCTTCAACATGTAGTCAGGGAAGCTTGGAACCGATCCACTGACTTTCTGGTTGACTGTCCTCCTGAGCTACAGCCACGGTCACCACTGTGCATACGATGCAACAAAAATGTTTTTGTTTGAGAAAATACCATCAGCATGAACCACTGTCTGATGCAAAGGCTGTGCAGTGCAAATGTCACAATACAGTTCTCATTTGAACAGCTGTCAGATTTGAGTTGTTTTCCAAAACAAACCCTTCGCTAGCTGTGAGTAGCTTTGCTCTGTTTGACCCTGCTTCTCCAAACTCAGAGCGCTCTGGTCAACTTCACAACTGGTAAGAAACCGACTTAGGGCTTTCTTACAGCACAGCTGCGAGAAAAATCGTAAAAAAAAAGAACAAACACAAAAAACAAATGAAAAAAAAAACTCTATTTAATGTTTGCTGAGACCAAGGACATTGCCAAACTCTGAAATTGTTGTCATCTCTCTTGCATGAATAAACTGGAGCCAGAAAATTTCCCCACAGTATCTGTAGTTTTGTCCAACTCGGAGCCAACTTTTACTCATGTGTACATATGTGTTTGCGTAGGAGTACACAGACAGAAGTATTCTGCACTGAATTGTCTAACAAGCATGCCAATGTAAAGTTCTCATGTGGGCAGTGATGTTTGAAAAAGTTTGAAACGGACGTAGGTAGCAATTTATGTACGTAAAGGGAGCATAAGTAAGCCTTCACTGTGGAGTTTATTCATTCCACCCTAGTAAAAAGTGTGAAAAAAGGCAGAATGAAGCATGTGTTACTGCAGCAGGTAATCCTCGGGTGGATGCTGATAACAATCCCTGCTTCTTGCTCTTTTCTGTCCGCCTGTATGTTGCTTCCTACTTGTTCATTGCCAATGTTGATGCTATGTTGGATCTATGCCTCATCTGCCATTATCCACAAACAAAACATCACAATTTCAACGCTGCACTTTTTACCGCCTCTCTTCTTTTCTCTCCACCCAGTTCCCAGTTATTAGAAATCTCCCAATATGCATCTCCTGTAAAAAAAAAAAGAGCAACAATGGAGAAAGCAGACATTCTCAGGCGTTCATGTGTGAAAATATGTTGATATTCAGCAGCTATAAGTGTAACAGACACACAGTTTGTATCTGTCATTCTTTTCTCTCGTGATTTTTTTTTTATTAATCCCAGTTTCTTCTGCTAGAAATGAATGAGCTGCCCCTTGCTGCAGAGCCATTTAACCCCAACTGCAGCGTTCTCCTCCACATGACTGATATCACAGATGCTGTTTCAGAATCCTAGATGGGACGTCTGTGAACTAAACCATACCAGTCCCTGTCTTTGATGCTGGTGGGGGGTGGAGACGGATGCCAGAAAGCCAGACTGCAGAGGAGCTACTCACAAAAAGATGGAGCTATCAGTGACACTGACTTGAAACACACATTCAGAATCATGCAGTAACTGCATGCACGCTTCACTGCATGTATATTTAAAGTCCTGCTCATCTGTAAAAATAAACTTGCACTTTTATCCTTTTTATGTAGACATTTTCAAACCATTTTTGACCTATTTTCGTGACATTTATGTTGTTTTTTCTAGATTATCGCACTTGTGTGAACACACACGCACACACATCCTGTGTGCGGGTTTGCCCACGCTGCGTTTATTTTGGTCCACACGCAAAGAACAAGACGTGAGTGACAGGCAAACACATGTCTGCCACTGTGGCAACCGCTGACACGGTTAAAAATAATTCTGGATGGACAAATAGACAGAAATTTGCCCCCAAAAATTCCACGGATTCAAGCAGCAGAGAAATTACAAGGTCTGAAGTGAGGAGCGGACGCAGGCCAAGACGACAGAAGAGGAGCGTCTCGTGTTGGAACAGTATGCTCTGGAGCCCACATCGAAAAAAGCCCTGCCTCCGCACAGGAAAAACAAACAAACAAAAGCATAGAAGAGAGGAGAAATCTGAGGAAGAGCTAGCATATTCCTGAGTCACAGCTTCTTAAAACTTCACTGAAGTGTTTGACATTTCAGTAAATAGGCCCTACGTTTGATTGGAAACAGAATGCATCCACTCTCTTGGTCGGTCGTACACCCAACCTTGAAGGCAAGGGGTCTTCCCGATGGGCTGCTGTGTGTGGTACTGTGTGTTGTGGAAATGCTTAAGTGGTGATGAATGATATCAACACAATCCAGCCAATGCCCAACACCGCCTCACAATTCGCTGGGGTTGATCAATGCAACAGTTCTGTAATGTTAACATAATACCAGTGGCGTGTTCAACATCAGTTTTCACATACTGATTGTTACTGGGCTCTCATTCTTAATTTGATGGGTTTAAATTTGAAATATCAGCATTGCTGGAGTTTTTAAAGAGTAACTCAGGTCTTCTTCTTCTTCTTTTTCTTCTGTGTAGCAAAGATGTTATTCTGTCAAAGTGAGTGTAGTCAGGTGAGAGCTTTACATGCAGGCCTTGCTTTCAAGCTACTCTGACACCATAAGTTAGTTAACCAAGTTTTTAAACTGTGCAATCAGTGATTCTTATCTCTGAACCCTGAAAATGGACATCATTGTGTTGCTGTAAATGTCTTTCTCAGTGTTAGCACACTCAAAACTGTAAACACAAGTACAAAAAAGATAAGTGATGCAGAATTAGCTTCCTCTGGCTGTATGTTAACTGCTGGTCTCCCAAAAGCTTTCAATATTAATCTGCACTGATACAAGTTTTAACACAGTTCACTGAATAATGGCTCTATCACAAAAGTCATGGATCTCCTAAGTTATAAAGATGAATTATCTGAAGTTAGATGTTAATTTTTTAGCCAATCTAGTCCATATTTAACAGGAGAAGTCAACATGATGCCATTTAAGTGGAGCTAAACAGATATAACTGCAGTTTGTAGAGGGTCAGACCTTCACAGCCGGTCATGTTCAGCATCACAAATACTAAACAGTTATGATCAATGTCAAAAACGTCTGACTGCCACCTTGCAATAAGTGTTTTCAAGTCTTTCTTATTTTATGTTCCCCTATACAGCAACACAATCTGTTCTTTCCAAGATACCAGCAAGTCATCATGGGGTCTCTTTACTCTGGCTCCACTCACATCATGTTCCAAGAACAGGAGACTTGGGGGATGGCTCTCGTCTCAGTGTGGTCTCTAAATCTTACAATCTATTTCCATCCATAGCCAGAAAACCCCAGCTGCTTATATTTCCAGCTGCAACTGGATATGTTGCATTGCTTTTGGGTAACAAACATCAGACCGGCCTGACAGGCCCTGGTAACTCTACAACCCAACTGGGGCAGAGACATTAAGAGAAAGGAAGAGGCTGCTAAGAGCTTTAGACAGTGGGTTTAGTGTCCCGTAAATAAGCACATCGTCTGTCAACACAGTGGCACGGTGCAGTGAGCTGCGGTGTGCCAATGTTTAACAATATTCAGATTTTGGACATAAAAACATCTGCAGCCACCGTCAGGCATCTGTGCAGAGAGAAACAAATGAACAGTGGAGCAATAATAGCTACAGTGGTATCAAGGGCAGGAACCACATCAGCTACACTTAAAAATCCCTCTTTCACCAAGATTTTTTTTTCCCACTTTCCACTTGTAAAGCACTTCTGGTCATGGAAACAAGGTTTGACCACAGCAGAGTAAACAGGTGAATGATTTGGTATCAGATATTGACACTAAGCAGTTTTTTACAACAACTAAGGTCCCTTCACCTAATTACCCTCAAAGTGCAGACCACAGGAAGTTTCCAGACAACCCCAAATCCTTGATACTTCACCTCTAGCTTCATCAAAATTACATACAACAGGTCCTCAAACTGAAAAGGTCCCATCAGTCATGTGTTCATGTTAAATATGATTCTTAGTTCCCCTACAAGTAGCATCGGGGAAATATGCTTCTTGTTAGCGTTTTCTCATTGCAGGAGATGTCTTTGTGAAGTCTATTGCTTAACAAGTCACAGAACATTTCCAGGAATTTTTATTACCCTTTGCACCTATTTACAAATAACTCTGATAATATGTGTGGTTTGCATTTTTACCACACCGCAACGTTCTAACCAGACTGATGCCTGTTGTCGGTTGTGCAGCAGTCTGACCCACTTTGGCTGTTGTGGTCCTTCAGCTTCTTTTAATCTTTCAGTTTTTTAAACGTTTCGTGACCTTGTATATGTATATGCCCTACATTCAGCTCGTTGGCGAGATCTGAAATTTGGAAGATATTTAAAGTAATATAGCTCAATTAAAGTTATATAATGACAAATAAGGCTCTGGTTTGAAGCTTCTCCAACTCTATATATGTTCTGCATGCTTTGGCGTGTTGTTTGGAAAGCACCACCCATCTAAGATTCTTACAACTATTTGTGATGCCATAATGGGATGTACCCTGCAAGTCCCATCAAATGAGAGACTATCATGACTCTTTTGCTACGATAAGATGATCGACCACCTACAAGCTGGCAGTAGCTTATCCTCGGGCAGATGTTAGCAGGCAAGCTTACAGTGATGTGAACTCAACCAAAACTACAACTGTCTTGTTCTTTTGCATGCTTCTACTTGTAAGACATTTCTGGATGCAACTGGGTAATAAATGGGCTGTCTGGTGTGATTACTTTTTTTTTGGCATGGTGACTTCTAGACTACCAAATTCGGGCTACGTTTGGCACTGATGGCTCAGTTATGATGCTGGCAAGTGTTGCGTGGGTTTTGGCAGCTACACTCACATTAATCAGCACCATAAGTCGAGGCCGTATTTGGGCCAAACATTTTTGCTATCTTCTCTAGTAGGAGTGTGTGTGGTGTCCTACATATGGCTCCAGGCTCCATATGATGCATGTGCCCACTGGACGAAGCAAGGCTCCAGATCTTATAACTGATATTAAAACAGATTGGGTTGCTTTTCATAAATTGCTTGCATCACCTGTAAGTTCATACATTCAACATTTAGGAAGGTAAATGGCTTATACTCCATGACCCATCACTATCACTATCACTAAGGATGGCAACTTTCCCATTTTGAGGGATAAGTGCAATGTTGCATGCCTTATCTGGGCCATCGCCTACATCTAACATATCAAGAACTCCATTCAAAGTGAACTTAAAAGAAAGAAAAAAAGTAGAAAGTTGGCCATGGCAACAATTTTGTATTATAGAAGTAAGCGTGTACCTTGATTCAATGTACTATCCCACCGATCACTATTGTGGCCGTCAACATGTTTACTCATTCTGCAAACACACCAAACAAATTTGAGTAAATGCAAGTAGACACCTTAAAGACAATGTGTACCAAAAATCCTAATCCTATGTTTATCTTAACGTACTTTACAAACCCCTTCTTTGCAAGGTTTGAGGCAGCTATCTTCTCCTCAAGGTGCAACCAGGAAGTAAACATCTCTGGTCATGCGACCATTTACTCTAGAAATGTGATACTGCATACATTTCATCCAAACACAGTATTCTTTCAATATTTACTGAAAATGAATTGAAAAATAACTCTGTTACAAAAATATCTTCGATGGTCACTATAGTGACCGAACTGCCAGGTGGCTGCAGATTGCAGGTCAGATCATTGTTTTTACATCTTGTTGACTTTTTTTTTTAAGATCGTGTCACAGTAATTTTCTTAAACAGATTTGTTCTGGTTTGCAGGCTGTGCTGTTTGAATGTGTCTTTCTAAAAAAAAAAACATACAGACAGTTTCATCAACACCATCATCAAAAACAAGCTTTATACGCTTAGTAAAGATGGTAACAAAAATGTTGTAATAATACTAAGAGAATGATTGGGCACCCTTTATCAAGAAGTTTGCTTATCATAATAGGCTTAGGGGTGAAGTTTGTGAGACTGAAAGGTTGTGTGTATGAGATAGTGGTCAGCAGCACAGGAGCACCACAAGGGACTGCTCTCACCATTTCTCTTCACACTGTACGCCTCAGACTTCCAATACAACTGTGAGTCTTGTCATCTGCAGAAATACTCTGATTACTATGCAGTTGTGGGGTGTATCAGTGATGGGCAAGAAGCTGAGTACAGAGAACTGCTCAGTCAGTTTGTGAGATGATGCAGAAACACACAAAAGAGATGATTGTTGACTAAAGGAGGAACAGGAGTGAACAAAGCATTGTTCCTGGGAGAAGAGGAGGAGGTATAAGGACTACTAGATAACCTGGAGACTAGCAAGACTAGTCTAGAAATGCAACACTGAAGCATCTAGGAGAAAGGACAGAGCAGACTCAAGGAAACAAAAATCATTCAATGTCTACACCAACATGTCTGTTGTGGAAAGTGCAATCAACTTTGCAGCCATCTGTTGGGGCAGCAGCATCAGAGACTCGGGGCGCGTTCACACTGCAGCTGTTTGGTACCCTTCCATCGATAGTATGTTTTGTTTGGTGCAGTGTGAACCAAAGAAGCGGACTCTGGTTTGCTTGAAAGCCTGGGGTCTCGGTTCACTTGCAAACGGATATACAGTGGACCAGAAAGAAAGCGACGTATGAATAAATCCTCAAGAAAAGGAAGGAAGTGATGCAGAGTTTGGGTTGGATAGGAGGAAAAACAAAGCCAACAGCATGTTCATAAAAAACATGTTCTGTACAGTAAAAATAGAAACCCCAAGTCCAGAGTCCTGCTCAGGTCCAATTTTACCAACCTATACCCACCCGAACCCCGGACTGAATATGACCTGTTAATATCTCCTATTGAAATCCGAACTCGACCCGACGATGTGTAACCCGCGACCTGTCCTGCATTAAATAACTGTATACACCCCTCTCCCTCCCTTTAATGCATTACTTTTCTTTAATTCGTTAATATATTTAATGTGATAGTTGGTTTTGTCACTAAACAATTGTCATATCCACAAAAATAGCCTAGTAAAGGAAAAATTAAGAAAGACAAAAAATTAATAGATAAATAAATAAATAAATGTTCACCTGCACCCGTTATATTTTATATATAAAATATCAACCCCGTTTTCTTCCTGCTCTTTCATTATTGATCAGTGGTTGTTTTGGGGAGTACTAGCATCTAGCGAGCAAGCAGGCATGTTGTACAGGTGGTGTGGTCCACCTCAGTTAAGTGCAGTTTGAACTCAAACTCAACCAAAAGCAGGTGTGAAAATATTTGGACATTTTCACCCAATCAGACCGAGACCCCAGACTATCCTGGTGTGAACGCCCCCTTTAAGAGACTGAACAAACTGAACAAGAAGGCTGGTGCTGTGCTGGTATAATTGGTTGTCCATAAAATAATGCTGGACAAGCTGCAAATTTTCCCTCTATATAACACAGTGAGGAAAACCAACCGCATGGAGTGAGAGACTTCTTCAGTTCTGCTGTAAGAGAGAAAGGTGCAGGAGATCAATCCTGCCAGCAGCCTCTGGAGCAGGAATATATGTGACTGATTAAATATTTCTCATTTTTTATGTTGGAAAAATAAGAAAAGCTGGTGCAGCTTTCTAATTTACCTTCAGGGATTAATAAGATTTTTTTCATGAATGAATGAATACATTCTTTCATTTCATTACCCCCCCCCCCCTCCTCGCCCCCTGCCCACCCCCACGTTTCCTATGTCTTATCCCCTTACATATCTACCAAAGCTCAAAAAGGTGTAAGCAGGTTTCAGTGTTTTTATGCACAACAAACTTGACTTATCCAAAAGTCTTGCTTGCTTCTTTTTTTTTTTTCACCAACGAAGCCACTATTCTAGTTCCCAGATTTCCTTGTATGGTCAGATTCTCCGTGCAGGTGGACAGGCCAGGTGGTGACAGGTCTCATTATGCACTGAGGATGTACCTCAGCTACATTCCAGCATCTTACGCAGATGTCTGCCAGGACCCAGAATTAAAAATGGCTGGAGGAACACCTGTTTACAGCTACAGGGATTACACACATGCTTTAGGAGTACAGGCAAGTAAAGTATTAAATATGTCGCTTTAAAAGGTCCCACTCAATAATTAGACTTTAGTCTCTACATTTTGTCTGACTTACCTACACAGCTAGCAAAAATATGTGAGAGAGGAACTGAATGCTGAACTGAATGTTTTTAGGTCAGCAGTTCTGAAGACGTTTTATACGACGCTTCATATCAGACCAATTTTTTCAAATGAATTATACCCAATATGATTTAATATTAACAGTGACATGATGTGATAAAAAGTGCAAACAAATACTATTTGCTGCAGTTCACATTTATATTAATCAAGTACCTGTAGCATAACAAGCACATCACAGTAAAAATGGTTATTTTAGCAACACTGAGAACTGCATTGATGCAATATGAGGATCAATAGCGTACACATGGACACTTCAGAATACAAACTGGGGAATGAATGGATTGAACCTGCAGCTGGTCTTGGAGGATGACCACTCTACCACCTGAGCCAAAACTGTCTCACTGACTGTAAATTGTAAATGCAACATCCTTTTACAAGTAGAAGCTCTTTAAATGTATTTTATGTTCAACACTGTGCAGAACAACCCTCGTTTCTTTCTATTTGGCTTCCAAAGCACAAATATTTCTTGTAAGTTTTTAAAGTGACCCTAAGCAATATTTCCTTTTTCTTCAGGCTTTCCTCATTTTTTTTCTTTTTATAGTACTTTTCAAGCATAAGTACAACCTTAAGTGTTTACTAGCAAAAAAACAATGATCATAATTGCGAACTCGCAATCACAGAGTCAGAAGTGCATACTGCACGGATCTCTTCAACTTTCTGCCAAAGAAATTGAGATGGTCGCTCCTGGTCATGATCTCTCACTCAGTTGCATGAAAAGTCTGATACAGTATGCATCTGCCTCTTCGTGTAAAGCCTGCTTCCTAGTTGTGTTTTTGAGCCGTGTGCCCCAGACTGGGTTTTAAAATAAATTGGTTGATACATCCTGGTGGAGCTGCTTGAGGCTTTTTCTGGCGACATGAGTTGCAAATAACAGAAGGACAAATAAAAAGTATCCCCTCTATACACTCTACTGCCTCCCAGATAATTGGTTTGAATAGCATCAGTTTTTATGGGAAGATTAGTGGCAAGCCCAGCAGATTTTTGAGTCATATTTGAGAGTTGGGGAAGAGAGATGTCTCTGTCAGGGAAAACCACTCTGTATTGCATTGCCAGACTCAGGAGCTCTGGGAGTGTGTTCCTAGAAATGAAGAGTAAAGCACCTTATTATTTCATTACTGTTGAGCCTTTACATTATGCATGTGGCAGTCAGTTCTGGCTGACTGTTCTCTTGTGGCTCAGCTGTACATCGACTGCAGAGTCCTGGTGGCCACAGAAGTGAACCTCAGTTTGGTGGAGAGCTGTCAGCCCAATGAGAGAAGAAACATGAAACAGACTCATCTGACATGCCTGATCATAATCTTTGTGTCTCTCAGATAAATGGTTGGAAGTACATCACACTATGTAATTAATTTGGTGGTGAAATCTGGCTGTTTATGGGTCAAATTAGTGAAAAAGCTTTTATAAAAATGGAAACCTGCATCTTCTCTGGTACTTCTTATGAAATGTTGCAATGTAAGCAAATGAACTGAACCCACTTCTGTAATAAATGAACATGGTTGGGTCAAGCATGGCAGCTTTTAGCATCTAATTTTATGTTAAAGTCATAAACAGAACAGAACACTTGTTTTTACACTTTGCTACTTTAAACTATCATTATAAACTTTGTTATTAGAAGCATTACGCAAAGACACTCAACTTATTCCTGTTTCTTTATTTAAAAAATGCCATAGATGACAGTTTAACAGATATACAATGAAATTGTAGTTTCAAATGATTTCCAAAGAGCCTTTAGCTGAAGATTTAGCACATCTTGGCATAGTGTGGTGTCCTTAAAAAGATTTAAAGACATGCAGGACAAAGGTTTACAGCTAACAAGCTATAACAGATGAATTGCATCTGAAACTGATGTCCTCAAGAAACGAAAAATTCATTTATTAATTAATCTTTCAAAAAGTCTAATCAGAGAAGATCTCTAAGGGTGGATGTCAGAAGCCATGCTGAGCTGTATGAAATAATAACGATGGTTATTTGAAATATTAATGTCCATGCTCTTTACAATTATGCAGACTGTTTTTGTTACATGCTGCATTTATGCACATCTTTCAATAAGTCACTGCACATATTTTCCAAATTCCTGACAATTTCAAGAAATTTTTGGTGGCTCAAGACTTTTGCACAGTGGGCTACTTAAAACCATAGCAGAGGAGTAACAATTTATTTCAGGGATGTCCAATTCCTGTCCTCAAAACCCACCTTAAAGTAAAGTGTTTTACTCCTTCAATATATTAAAATAAAATGAATGGATCATTAATGGGCTTGCAGAGAACTTGACAAGCTGATCCATTTAACCCTTTAAGCTCCTGCTTTATCATTTGGCAGAGTCAAGTTACCATGTCTATCGGGAATTTTACTAAGATTTTGTGGAAATATGCATGCCTGACCCATCTCTACCACTTGGTTTGGGTGTGTAATACCAAAAGTAAATGTTTCTAACTCATTACTGTTTCAAGTTTTGACTATTTCGCTGTTCTTATTATAGGCTGGCATTAACTGTTTTCTCCACCATTTCTTGAAAAAAACAAAACCCAAAAGAACAAAAAAAAAAAAAACTCGTTATCATTGTCCCAAGGAAGAGAAAGAACACAAAGAAACATTTTCTCTTGCTTTTTTCTTAGTGCAAACTTTAAAGGGTTAATCTGAATCAGATGTGTTGAAGCAGTCCTATTGAGGACGGAAACTGGACGTCCCAGCTTGATCTAAACCTTTTGTAAAGGTTTGTGTACCATTATCTGCTTAATCCGTACATTCTCCATCTCTAACCACTGGTAATAAACAGAAACATACTTCATACATACAAGAAAGAAATCCTTTTTGGCTAAAAACATCTGAAAAAGCAACAACAAACATTTGGTCTTATTGCTTTAGGTTGTCTCTAGTTTATCAGCTGTTGAACCTTTGAAACATAAATTTCCGAGCAGCCTCTGAAGTCTCTCCTCTGCCGCTGCCAGGAGGAGAATCTCTTTCTTCTCTTTTATCTGCGCGTGGTAAATGATGCTGTGAGCTGATTGGCTGCCGGCAGCTGACTTGTGCTCCATCCCGCATGCCGACCCTCGCAGAGCCCGAGTGCTCAGTCAGCGCTCCTCACGGTGATCCCCGACACCACTGCCCGCCGCTCCTCCTCACACACACACATACACACACACACACGCACGCACACTCACAGAGACACACTCATGAGTGCGCGTCGCGTCTGTGCGCACGACCGGCCGCTGCAACCAGCTGACTTCACCTGAACCAGCAAAGCGGCGGAACAGAACCACCAAACAATGCGAGCCAACTGCATTATGCACTGCCGCAGGTTATTGCTACTTTTGCGCTCTTTTAGGAGGTAACGGGGGAGGTGGAAGCTTGCATGCCATCACCATGGATTGCCTTTTTCTTCTGATATGGACTTTACCCATCCCGCTGGTCGGCTGCACCTCAGTCAAGCTGCTCTCCACCTTCTTGTCCTGGAATATCATCAAGGCATGTTGCACTTAATAAGAAATATTTACACTTTTATATTCAACCCGTGCATTTGCAAAACATGCATTTATCTCCTCTGCAGTTTTTATGTCAGCAACAAACTGGTGTCTGCACTCTTATTGTCTTCCATTGTGTTGAAAAGTGATGCCAAATTAAACTCAAGTGCAGCTCATGTTTCAACACAGGAACTCCATTTATTACCACTTTTGGCAGCCACTTCTCCCCTGCTTGCAACCTGTTGCTACCTGTCTGTTTATGTGTTTTTTTCTTTTTTTTGTCTCTTTTCTTTTCTTTTTTGCAGACTCTGCACATCTACTGCACGCACACCTCCCACTCTGTTTTGGCCAGCTATTCTCTCGGCAACAGCCACGGATTAAATCATGGTGAGTGCTTGTCTTTTGACATCTATGGATGCTAAATTCCAGTTGGCAGAGGTTCAATGTTTGTAGAGAGAATGGGAATAAAATGAGCTACATGGCAGTGATGGCTGCAGTTACAGGAGTGCTTGTCTCCCAAAGAGAAAGTCTTAAGTGGAACAATTAAGCTTATTGTTAAATGAAGTTGCCTGTCTTTTGTTAATGTGGTAAAAATGTTCTGAATCTTTGTTAAGATCTTTTTATTGCTGCAATTACCATGAAAGCTTTACAAGTAAGTGCTATGCTCGTTCAATGATCCCCTCTTGGCTGCTTTGTCTTGTAGGGATGATTTACATTCTCTGATTTACTCCTAGCAATACTCCCAGAGTTGCACTGTTGAATAGTTTAACAACTCTAAAAGAGAGAGGAAAACAATGAAAGTCTGGCTGTGTTACTTATGTGTCTCCACTGACACATATAATCACAGCTAAAGGCAAATTATCGCACTCCTCTTTGGCCAGAGATCTTAGAAAGGTTGGAAACATACAGAAGCAAAGGGAAGCTGATGAAGCTGAAAGTCAGAAAGTCACGCCAAGATATTTAACGTTGAAACTTCTTGTCTTGACCTGTCGACTCTTTCCCCTCAGATTATGTGTTTGTAACCCCTGTGGAGGTGGACTCTGATGGCGCGTACCTGTCGCATGATGTGAGCAGGAGAAGCCATCGCAGCAAGAGGTCCCTGTCCCCTTTCTTGCACTACCAGCTCTCCGCTTTCGGACTGGACATGCACCTGGACCTGCATCCATCCTCCGTGGTTGGTCCGGGGTTCACCGTGCAGACGGTTGGCTTGGATGGCATCTCCATGGAAACGACTGATGTGGGGTTCGACAACTGCCTGTTTCAGGGATCTATCCGCAACCACTCCGTCTCCTCAGCTGCCATATCAACATGTTGGGGCCTGGTAAGTGTCAATAACTTCAATAACAAGTTTGTTTTTAAAAAAGTGAGAAAAAAAGGAAATATTTTACTTTAAGGGATTATTCCCCCTTTAGTGAATTTACATGGTTTTTAAAAGATATCTCCAAACTGTTTTAGATTACCTCAAAGGAGTACTACCTCACACTCAATACCTTTACAGTACATCATAAAAGCATGTCTCGTAGTATTGTCAGCTAAAGTCAGGCTTCTGTAAGATCTTCAGTGAACTGTAACATGACATCATTACCCAAGAGTCTGAGCATCAGTTTCTGGTGCTTTGTCTGGCACTTCTTTGAACATTTGAAGTGGAAATAATAGAATAAAGGGATAAAAGGGGGGTGAGATGTCAAACTGCTGATTGTACAGCGCATGAAGTAACCTAATAATTCATTTTATCTATTTACTATAGAGACAGCTCTCACAAAGTCAGGAAAGTGACCTGTTAAACACGTAAAGTAAAATAAGGATGATTTAGATGATTCTTTGCCCCAAAAGGGCAATTTATGTGCAGCAGGAAGACATCACATGGAAAACATACATCCCAGACTATATACAGACAGAACCTTCTATCCCACCTCTGTGTTCATTACATGCATATTTCAAAACTTTTTCAAAGAGCTCGAGGAGGTTTACCCAAACGCAGCAAACAGAGCAGCACCACCGGACATCGTGATGGCAGTGTTGCACATTATAGCTCATGTGTGACCAGCAGCAGGAATCGATGATGTTACCTTGCCTAGGCGTAGGGACAGAGAGCCGTCACAGTGTTAGCTATTGTCTGAAACTGGCCTCTGAATTCTGCCTAACAACCATTACATCATGAAGCACGCATGGAAGTATTGGGGTAGTGATTTCTGACAATATTTAAAACAGACATTCCTGTTTTTGTACGTAGAGCATAAATGAACACTTAGAGGAGTTTTATTTTCCATGTGAACAAAGCACACTGGCGTTGCAACCTCTGCTTCCATCATATCTGATAATCACATCCAGCACTGTAGTTACAAATAAATGAGACTAAAACAATTAGGGAACATTTCCCAAACTTCTGAAAATTGTGTCCTGCTTGGATCCCATAATTTACGACGTTCTAATTCCTCACCCAGATATGACAGAGCGCCCTCATCTGTAATTTCACTGATTTATACCAACTCTTCCCATTCAACAGACGTGTATTCCCCCCCCCCCCCTTTAAACCACAAAGACTCTGTAATTACAAGATCCTCCACTTTCATTTGTAGTTTATGATGTGTGTGGACCCAGCACAATTCACACATTCCTTGACACATCCCACACCAGCCCGGACCAGGTGGACACATTACACCGCCATAAAAGCCATACGTCCATCTATCACGGAGCCTCTGTATCTCCTCTTACATCCTGCTCCTGCCGTTGCCCTGCTCTTTTGTCCTCTGCGTGCCCTGCCTCTTCGTCTCCTATTGTTCACAGCAATTAAAGCCAGGGTGAAGTTTGAGCCGCCTGGCTGGCACTGCTAATCTTTGCATTGTTCCTTTCATTAGGCTTGCTCCCACTGACAATAAAACATCACTCACCCGTTCTCTTAAAAGCGCTGCGGCGACACAATGTGATTGCATTTGAAAGGGCTAGCATGAACGTTTTGATCTATTTTTACTCCTCCTGAACACTTGCAAGTCCCCCCCCCACCCCCTTTTTTTTCATCTTCCAAGTCTGACCCAGGGGCCATTTATTGTCAAGAAAAAAAAGAAAGAAAGAGAGAGCATTGCTTCCTCTTGTACTATTTTTACAATTAGTCTTTTCTGCAGAATATTTGGATTAAATACAAATAAGAAAAAAAAAGCCTCCTTAGAACACTCCAGGACTCAAGTGATTTATTAAGTGGGAATAAATTTACTATGATGGAGAGGAGGAGGTAAGAAAAGGAAAAGATTAAAAGGAAAGCACAATACAGAGAAGAGCAAGAGGGTGAAATAATGAATGAGATGTGATCTGAGCTGGGCTGTGCTGTGCAGGGAGCGCAGCGCAACAGAGTGAAAGTGTTGTGCAAGAATTATGTGAATTTATTGTGTGGGGATGAAGCTCCCAGGGAGGCTGGATGGTCTCTTTACAGAGAGTTGGAGTGATGAACTCGGTTTATGTCAAAGGGCTTTGGAAAAGAAATGGAGTGAGAGGAGGAGATATAAAGAAAAGGAGCTTCCCTGATCTTCATTTTATTGTCTCCTTTCAATGGAGAGGAGGAAAGAAAAGGAGAGAAGGAAACAGAATTTGAAATAGGGCTCCTCGGCCTGATAACAGCACCGGCTACCGGGCCAAACCAAGCCCAGATTTTTTTTCTCTTTTCTTCTAAACAGATGGAAGCGGGATTCAGCTTTTTAAATTAAGACTAGGGCGAGATGGTATTAAGAGCAGAGCTGGACGGCTTGATGACAGACGAAGTGGGATTTTCTGCTGTAAATCCCCATCAATAGCACTTGGTGTTATTTACTTGTTTTTAATCGCCCTCCTCGTCCTTGGGGAGCACCATGCTTATGGTTTTTAATGAATAAAGTTGTCTTCCTCACTTTTTTGCACGAGATGAAAGGATGTCATTTCAGATGTAATCCTCTTTGATTTGTAAGAGAAGTGCACGGGGCTGGTAGTGGGTGGTGGGGGATCTTTTTTCTTTCTTTTTGAGGGTCTCTCATGTGAGGTCACTGTGCTGCTTGACCTCAATCCTCCCTGTTTGGGTATATGGGGGTTGGTGGGTGTCAGCCTCACAGGTTCTTACTATGGAGTACAAGTTCAGAGCTGCTCACCAGTGAAGTAAATGCAGCAAACTGAAGTGATTTACAGCTCCCCTCTGTCCTCCCAGCCCCCTCCCAGGATAGGATTCTTTTCTCTGGCTTGACTGGGGCAGACCTGAGTCTTGCACTGCCAGGCCAGCTCTGTGTGGTAAACAACCACATTTAAATATTCACTCAAAATGTGATCAGACAAAAATCCCAGTCATGTTTGATTTTAAAACCCAAACCAAAGAAGTAAGAGTGAGAAGCCTGAACGAGCGATGGATGGTCACTTGGAAATATGCTTCATAAGAACTGGGTTAGTCCTGATAATACACTTTTTTACAGCTTTTAAACAGTTTCCCTGTATGTTTTCATGACATGGCTGTCTTTGAAACAGAAACATTTTGGTCTTGGATATGCCCGGCGTCAGGCTGGCTGTCTCAGGTCGTAGAAGAGCTGACCATTACTTTTACTGTGACCTTAAGCCCCTGCAGACCAGGTCGGAGACAGGTTGGGCTGACTGGAACCTGAGCAGTCCGGTCCAGAGTGAGCAAACTGCAAATGAAGAGATCAGTTTTCCTCTTCTTCAGGACCTCCTAAACCCCTTTAGACCCTTAGTATACACCGAGCACAGCATCATCAAATGGCATTTTAATGCAGGACATCCAGTTGTGAGTTAGAACCAGGAACGATGAAATGTAGGCGGTAAGAACAGCCCCTCATCTAGAGCTTTTCAGAGTGGTATTGAGGGGGCTGCACTACTTGAGTTTGTGAGACTGCTGGAAAATGTGCCTCGTTTCCTCTGTGTTTAAAAGAGACCATCCCCTCTGTGTGTCCGGAGACTTAACATTCCTCCCTCCAGCAACAATTGTCCAACAACCTGCGAACCGTGTACTTCTGAGCAGTTCAGGTAGTCTGGGTTGTTTACTAATCATAGGGTTGGTGGGTTTTTTTCCCTGGCTCCACCTGTCTACTTGCTTCACTGCTAGTGAATAGTTTGTTTGCAAATTGGCGAGTCACTGGCAAAAACACAAGACATAAAATAAGATAAAACACTTTGTCTGCTTTTGTTAAAGTTGTTTAACATGTTTCTGATTGGTAAATAATTCTTTAATGTTGCTAAAATATTTTTTTTCTGTTATGATAAAAAAAAGGTTGGATTTGTTTAACTAAGTATAACACAATGTAACTTTTCTTTCCTTGAGAAATTAATGGGCCTGATTTACCAATATCATCTTACGAATCTTCTTAAAGGGATACCATGTAACTTTTGACCCAAATTTTAGCCTGATGTGAGTAATGATGGATGATTTCTGGGGTCAATATACAATATTTGACACGTGCTGGCGCTCCGAGGGGGGCTGCCCTCTTTAGAAACCAGACGTAACGATCCGTCTCTCATGGGATCATGTGACCTGCAGCGCTTTGCTTTATGGCTCCCCCTCTATAAACACAGAGGGCTCCGCTTTATGCTACTTTTTTCTCCTCTTCCATCTAAAGTTTGTCATGGCTGAACAAAGTAAGAAGGTGAAAACGGTGTCTGACGAAAGAGAAAGCGGGAAAGAGATCGCTCCAGAGAAAAGA
>JAOXYM010000001.1:32712459-32737489 GCA_028567055.1 Leptatherina wallacei
CTATCTATCTATCTATCTATCTATCTATCTATCTATCTATCTATCTATCTATCTATCTATCTATCTATCTATCAGCTACCATGACAAGTAATTAACAGCAACAGAGCAGAATAAAGACCTGAAATAAGAACAGAGACAAAAAAGTAAAGGTAGTAAAAGTCTGCGTAATCAAGGAGTGTTAGAATCAGACCCTTTCAGCATCAGTTTACAATGCATGGGGAACTGATCTACATGTGTTTAGCCAGTTATCCAACTGTGTGGACCAATTATGCCATCAGGAAAAGGTCATTTGGTAGTGCTGGGTTATCAACAATCAACATGTAATATATAAGAAGGTAGGAGGGGAGGAACGGGCCACCTGCCGCTGGTCCTGTGCAAGAAAAACTAATACAAGTAGCATAATGTGACAATTTCTGAATGAGAATGTTTTGACAATGTGTATCTTTTTCCACCTTAAAGGGATACAGTGCAACTTTTGACCCAAATATTAGCTTTATGTGAGTAATAATGGATGATTTCTGGGGTTAATATACAGTGTTTGACGCACGTCAGCACTCCGAAGGGGGCTGCCCTCTTCAGAAACCAGGCACTGTAACTTTGCAGGAGCGGATCCGTCTCTCATGGGATCATGTGACCTGCAGCGCTTTGCTTTATGGCTCCAACACTATAAACACAGAGGGCTCTGCTTTGTGCTACCTTCTCATGGCTGAACAAAGTAAGAAGAAGAGAATGTTGTCTGAGGAGGCCAGAAAGAGAAAGACTGTTTACTTTTGCAATAATGTCAGCTGGCCTGTGGGAAGTTACAGGTTTAGTGCCCAAAATGTATATGGTATCCCTTTAATATCTTCCATTCCAACTATGCCTCTGACAAATAACCTACTTTAGTATCATCCATCAAGATACTGCAGTGGTGGATCGCTTTGTGACATTAATGCTGTTTGTTGCTGTATGAACAGTTGTTACAGCTTTTAAAGTTACAGCCATGATTAAACTTTCCTTGTATTAAAGTTGCCTCATTTTACTAGCTGTAAGCATTGTGTTGAAGATGAGGAGACGCTGCCACAGAAATGTGTTTTCTTATGAGCAGGTGATCTGTCACTGACTTGTTATCGGCACAGTTTGAGGGGAAGTTATCTATTCTGTCATAAGTGTAGATGTCCTTTAAAATGTGTGGAGCTGTAGCTCAAAGTGAACTTTTCTGAACCGCCCCGGCATCGCTTTGACTCAGGGCTGTGTTCACGTCTCGGTATTCTCCAGCACACCGTCAGGTTGCTATTTCAATTTCTTTCTGCGAACACTTCAACTACGGTGCGACTTTTTCCTCTTCAGCCTGTTGGAATTCTTTAAAATGCAAATTTTCAGCTGCGGGGGTTCGTGCAGACTCATCACAGACATATTTTTTTTCATTTGTGACATCTCACCTGCTCCATTAAAGAAGTCTGCTCAGATATTCATGGATTTTTACTTCACAGTCCTCTTTACTCCACTGCTTACTTAACAGTGGTGCAGACACTAATGTGGCTGCTCTGTCCGTCTCAGCCGACTTGTCTCCTAATCCCTGTGAGGGATCAAAGACGTTTTCAGAGGCAGTCAGACCCTCATATGATACACATTATACACCATGACTGGCAGACCGAAAAAGGGCCACAGAGCCTTTTAAACCAGGTTAGCTGTCATGTTCATTTATCATTCCTGTGGCACTAAAAGGAACTTTTTCAGGAGCAGCTGCTGAAAGAACGGATTGAAGCAGCTAAACAGTGAGTTTTGGGGTCAGTGGGACCAAGAGGGGGGATGGGAAGATGGTGAAGGATATATATATTAAATCCAATAATGCCAAGTCATAATATCATTATAAGAGTGTGGCTCAATTAGTTGTTTAAGACCTTAAAGATGGTGCACATTTTTTCACCTGCATTAACGACCTCAGTCCCTACACACCTCCTCCCAGAGAGTTCACAGAGTACACTCAGACCTCATCCTAACTGGAGCACATACCCCTGAGTCACGTTTTGGTGAC
Source organism: Leptatherina wallacei (assembly GCA_028567055.1). Lineage (NCBI taxonomy): Eukaryota > Metazoa > Chordata > Actinopteri > Atheriniformes > Atherinidae > Leptatherina > Leptatherina wallacei. Next base: position 32,714,477 of record JAOXYM010000001.1, read on the forward strand.
TCATGACATTCACAGTGCGTTTGTCCCCAGTAATCTCTGCAAATTTTATGATAAGGTCCCTGTGCTCTTAATCTGAGCAGAACAACGAGGATTAGCCTGAATCTTTTCTCTGATGTCATCTTCAACCCCAGAACTGAACCGTCTGGATACCATGGGACTGTCCTCCCAAAAACTCATAAAAAAAGAAATCCCAGATTTTCATGCTTATTCAGTTCTGGTGTTTTATATATCTTGTACTGGAGCAGGTCTCAAAATCGGTTTGTCCTGCACAAACTCAGGGGTGCATGTGACTTATCCTTAATAAAGGATAAAGGGACCAGCTTTCATTTGCTTTTCAGGAGCTGATTCAAAAAACTGAATGAATCTTCTGCCCTTCCCACCCACCCTTTATCCACTTCCTACCCTGCTCTTCCATTCCCCGAAGACCACCTGCCAGATCAAACGCAGTCAGCTTAATCCTCACCAACAAGCCTGAGAGATTAGGTTCATGATCTTGACCTGGTTTTGTTGGGAGCACATTTTGTTACACACTTGATTTAACAGAGTGCGCAATGCAATGGCTCTTGTTTAGAGGAGACTTATAAATGTCCGTGCTTGTCAGCAGCACGGCAGAGGAATGCGGGTCTCTTTGCATGTGTGAAACGCCGAGTTGGAAATCCATAGTGGGGCAGCGAGGGGAGCAGGTGAGCCACGGAGAAGACGAGAGAGATGATGACCTCTGACCCACAGGAGTTTCCGCTTCTGTCGCCGGGGAGATTTATCAGGCTACTGGGACATGTAAGCACCCTTAAGGGTCATGAGGGTCGCACACTAAAAACTTGTCAGATCTGCTTTCTGTCCTGTTGTTGTGCAGCTGTAATGATATTGGATGATCCGCAAAGGAGAAAAAGAAAGGATGATGAATAGAAAAGGGGCAGGATTAAGGACTACGAACAGGCAGTCCATAGTCAATGAAGTGGATTCAACTCCCCTCTCAAGTAAATTGTCCATCCTCGGTGCTCTGATCAGGAGGACTTGACTGATAGAGTATGTCATGTATTCCCCCACTGGCCTGCAGTAAGCACATTACCATATGGGCTGTGTTTGTCTGCCACTAAGTCTTAATAGGATCAGGACTATGAAAACCTGGGCCAAATCTCCCCCCTCTCACCAAGGGAAGCAAAGAGGGGTACGGATCAGATTTACACACATACACACACCTTGAATGGAGTTCTGTCACTCTTGGCAGCAAAGTCACTCTGTGATTGAGTCCAGGTCTAAATGGAGGGAATGAGCAGTTGAGCTGAGGAGAATTCAGTCCAGCAGTCAACATACGTATCTGCTTCTCGCTGTAGCTGACATCGTCCTCATGCAAACATTTTCCGTAAAGCTGCAGGAAAATTCAAAAGAAAGATGTGGTACTTGGTGCTTCTCTCAGGCATTCGCTCAGTCCCCTTTCCAAAGTGCTTTGCCTCATTTTAACACTTAGTGAACTGTTTTTATTAGACACAGTATGGTTCCTCAGGCTGCGGGTGTGTGTCTATATGTGTGTGTGCGAGCCACTTTGGTAAACAACTAAACTCAATTTTCTCTGTTGGTGGTTGTGTAGGAATGCCTGGCATGAGTAAAGAAAGCCTGGGAAGCTTGACATGGCATCCTGATGTTTATTAAAGGCTCTTTTTCTCCTGTTTTTATTGAACAAGTGGTTATTCCTTTTATCATTTAGGTGACATGTTCCTTTATGCTCACACACACAAGTTTCACATCTGTTGCTGCAAAAACTGAAATTTGAACTTTGCTATGGCTAACAATACACTGACAGATGAGGTCAGCCAGTTAGCTAAGTTTATCTTACATCTTTCCTGGATTAAAGAGCTTCTCTTCATGGAGCTAGCAGTTTGCCCATCAGTTTTATTGAATATATGTATGGAATTACGACAACACCACAAGGGTCGAACAAAGTTAAAAGAAGTTGGTCTGCCTGCACTTATTTTTCATGAAAGAGTTGCAGATGCACTCCATCATTTATGCAGCTTATTCAAAAACCGTTGTTGGTTAAATAAAGGTCCAAAAGGTAGTGATCAGTTTGAATGTAGAGCTAGTAGAGCTACTTTATCTATCACTTTCTGACACACCGTGACGTCTCCCTCTGAAATCCACCTTAAAAGTTAAAATATTTCAATATACTCAAGTAAAATCCTGAAAGCAAAGTTTTGCACATGTATCAGAGATTTTAGCCAGTGTCACTGGAGTGAATGGACTTTTCATTGATTCATATGAGACACAAGCAAGAGCACTTTTTTCTGGAGTTGGGTTGCGAAGTATTCATGAAGACTTGAACTTACCAGACACACTTTCCCATCAGATTTAATGGGAAAGTGTCTCCAAACTGTTGACTTGTACTGCATTTCTACACAGAGCTTCTCAACAGCTCCTGCAAAAGGGTGACTAGCTGTTTTTGCTTTCCACTGCCACAGTGCTAAAAACATGGACCAGCTTGAAATGTCAATGTTTTGCTTTTTCCGTTGTTGGTTTTTTGGCCCTGACTAGAATAGAATAAACCTTTATTGTCATTGTACATTGTACAATGAAATTGAAAGTACTGACCTTTCAGTGCTATTAAAGTATAAAACAGTATATAAAAAAATAAAATATAGAATATAAAATAAATTAAAATAAAATATATAACCCGAGGATACGTTGTAAAACCCAAGTATTCAAAAGTTAAGATCACCATCAGAGAAGGTGATGTTTCAGGTGATGCTTTTGTGCTGCTGAGGGCAATATTTCTGGTTCTTTGTCAAATCAAATTGTATTTTTTTTTTCATGCCAAGGCAACACAAAGTGCTTTACATATTAAAAACACTTTATGCATAATAGAGAAATTAAAAAGACTTCACACACCAAATATAACAGCAATTTAAAAACACACACCTCATTATAATTTCTTTCTTATACACACATGTACACACAGGTTATGGATTGAGTTGCCGGCTGGAGTCAGTCTTTGAGTGTTAACTTCCAGTCAGTCAGTATTCAATCAGCAAGCTTTGCATTGTTAGCCTTTTTGATGATTTCATGTCCATATATTTAAATTTGTGATAAAAAAATTACCCAGAATTCTTCAGTACCTGCACAGAAAGACAAAAGGAGATCTACAAGACTAAAAATTCAATGTCTTACTTGAATAACAGTGGTCAGAGCACTCTCAGGTTGAAGAATGAGGAAAGAATTTAGACCGTGGAGCCAAGTTATCCACTACTCTGCCATCCAAAGCAACGCAGACCTTAAATATTTTATGTAATTTTATGTTATTTTAAGGATAAGCAAATGCTTTATATTTATTGGTTTTTCTTCATGTCGCTTTTGCATCAGGCAGTTAAATTGTAGAATATCCACGTTTCTCTGCATCATTGCATGCATAGTAGTCTAATCCCAAAATACCAATTTGAAGACAGTAAAAAATTAGTGAGAACAATGGAAACTGTTAAAGTTTGCTATCCAACAAGTCTAACCGAACTCCTGACAGACTCAGCTGCTCAGCGTGAGGATACGCAGAGCGGCCATGGTGAGGCAGAGAAACATGGATTCTTCAGGTGAGAAAATATTTATAAGGTAAATTGACTGTTTGATGCAAAATCAAGGCAATGTACAAATCCCTGTATAGAGCATGAGCTCAAATGGCCATAACATTTTTGAGGTTTGAATTATTCTAGAGCTGGGATAGGCTCCAGTTCTCCCATAACCCTGCTCTGGTGGGTATCGACGATGGATGGATGGATGGATGGAGAGAGTTTTTTTGAAGGCTAGAAAGTTCTCTTCATTGGTCATATTCAGAATAGCTGTTTGGCTAGCCTGCTGTCAGAGAGCTCTCTGTCTCCTGTCTCCTGCAGGTAAAGCACTGCTCATAAATACTTCACACAAGCCCACTTAAAGAAAAAATTTAAAGAAGGAATTTCCCTTTAAACAAAATTTTCCTTTTCCTTTGACCCTTGAATTTTTTCCAATCTTGTCATAGTTCCAAAATCATAAATCCTCTGTGGATGAGAGATGAGTCCATGCTGAGCGCTGGAAAAAATGGCATTTTTATTTCTCCCTTATAGAAACAACAAATTTGAGAATAAGCAGCAAGTAAATGTTGATATTATTCATTTGTTCAAAAGATGCTCAACTACATCTCGACCGGTTTCTCCTCTCTTGGACCACTGCTTTAGTCCAAACCACTGGTGACTGGGAGTTAGTTTTCATGTCACCACATTGCAAAGATCAGCTTTGTTGGAAGGTCGCACCTGAAACAGACTACCACCTTTAACAGGAAAAAAAAAATAATAATAATAAAAAAACAACAATATAAAAAGTGTAATGGAGAAGGGCCATTTGACTCCAGTAACTGATGGTTCACCTAACTGGTAAGGAGCAAAAGACAAAAGCAATCAGCTTCACAGAGAATCTGGGGTAGATCCTGTCCACTGATCTGCAGTCTCTCTTCTGTAAACTAATCTGTTCATTTAGAGCTTAACCCAATTGATACACTGTCAAAAGTGGTGTTAGTTGTAAAACAAATCTTTTGTTGTCTTGTCTTCCACCTAGGCCACAAAACAATGGTAAATTCTGCTCAGGCTCCAGTCGCCTCAACCAGTTGTGTAACACTCGGCTATGCCCTCCCAGCGCTGTGGACTTCCGGGCCCAGCAGTGTGCCGAGCACAACAGCAAGCCCTTCAGGGGCTGGTACTACAAGTGGAAACCTTATACCAAAGTGGACGGTAAAGTGATTTATTTTGTTCTTAGCAAATAATGTTTATTGCTTAAAACTCACAGAGCTGAAAAACACAAAGTAGCTTACCGGTTTGCACAGGGCAAGCTTTTTCTTGTTTTAATTCAGTTGAGCCTGTATGTTCTGTGATGCCAACCTCTATTGACTTTTACAATGATTAGGGCCAAAAAGCTAAAGGAAACTATTGCTGCATGAAACGTGCATTGGAGACATGTAGCCACCTGTAGCCTCAGACACAGTGGGGATGGATTTAAAGAGGAAGCCTTCGGGCCAGCTTTGTTACACTGAGAGAGCGAGAGAGTGCAATGAGGACGAGCAGAGTTTTTGGCCGTCGTCCCGGCTGTTTAAGCTGTTGATGAATTAGGGGTGATGTAGAGAAGAACGGATTCTGAACTGCCATATGGGACCTTAGGCCAAGTCACCTTCACCATCATTTATTTTAATCAAACAAGGCTGTAGAGACTTGTCTGTGACAAGTGAAATAAGAAATAAACCTGTGGCCCCACATGTATAACATGCATACCTCTGGGTACTATCAGTCAGTTCCTGTCACTTCCATTTCAGTCCCATCAATAACTGCACATGTAAGTGTGACAGTTTGCACCTCAGTAGCCTCTGAAACCAAATCAGTGAGACTTTGGTAGATTGTTGATAATGAATGGTTATCATAATGGAAGAATTGGTATTGCACAAATAAAACTTCATTTAGCTGAATTTTTTGAGGTATTAATTTAGCTGAATTACTAATTTGACTTAAGATTGTGTTTTATATAAAATAAGTTTTTATTTTATATAGTACCAGTCAAGAGTTTAGACACAATTTCCCATCATTTGTCTTTGGACTGTGGGAGGAAGCCGGAGAACCCGGAGAACTCACGCGTACACAGAAAACATGCAATAAATGTATGATAGGTCTACAATAAGGCTCCATCCTGCTGCAAAGCTGATCTGTCAGCTGATACACCATGAAGATGAAGAATACAGTTTTTCTTTTCTAAGATCAAATTCGAGCACAAATACCAGACGATGTACAACAAAGATCTCACTGTGCTTTTATTGCTCAGAATTTCACAACTTTTCTTCTACTTTATCTGAAAAATAAGCAAGAAATTACAACAGTTTGATTGAAATTTCTTTAGTCATTCTTTAAACAACCAGAATGTTTCACAATTAAATTAAATTGTTGTGTTTTGTTTATTGTATATAAGATTAAAAAGCAGAATGAACATCCTCAAAGTTAGGTGACTCCATCATTTTGGCATTGTGATTTTTTTCCTTCTCTGTGCAGATGAAGACATCTGTAAGCTGTACTGCATCGCAGAAGATTATGACTTCTTCTTCGCCATGTCCAGCAAGGTTAAAGATGGCACCTCCTGTTCTGACCAGAAAGGAGATGTCTGCATCGATGGCGTATGCGAGGTACACAGACAGTTTTTTGGCTCATGCTCTTTGACATTTGTTGTTTTTTTGGAAAATTATCTTGTTGTCTTATCTTTATCTTTATCAGCTTCATCCACTCTGATGGTACGGTTGTTTCTGTGTGTGTGTGTTTAGGCTGTGGGCTGTGACCAGATTCTGGGCTCCAAGGCTTCTCTGGATGCCTGTGGAGTCTGTAAGGGAAACAACAACACTTGCAAATTCTTCAAGGGCCAGTACACCCTTCAACACCGGGCTAATGGTAAGCTTCCCTCAGTTTGTGGTGTGTCTGCACATGTTAGGCAGCATACACTGAGTATTTCTGCATGACAAAGGAAGCCTTAAGCGGACAAATAAGGACACAGAACACAACCACGAACAGACACATTCATCTAATCCCTGTAGATGAAGGACTGACTCAGAGAAAGGGGGTTGAGTGCATGGTAAAATCACAGCAGGATCAAACATGAGATTAGAATTACAGGGAAACAATAGAACTAATATGTAATGATGATTCAATCTAAATCATTTTCCCCACTGCTCCTCACTCCAGAGTATTACTCCATGGTAACGGTTCCAGCTGGGGCTCGAAGCGTTCACATCCAGGAAATGGAAGTGTCCACCAGCTACCTGGCTGTCCGTTCCCTGAAAAGGAAGTACTACTTAACTGGGGAGTGGACTGTGGACTGGCCGGGGAAGTTCGACTTTGGTGGGACCGTGTTCGACTACCAGCGCTCTTTCAACAAGCCAGAGAGCCTGTATGCTGCCGGACCTACTAATGAGACACTGGTGTTTGAAGTAAGCCGCCGCTGCTGGGTGACGTTCATTTATAGCAATTGATTATGACAAGATCTCCGAGCTACTGCAGCCCTTTCTTTTTTTAAAGCCTGGACATGATGAGGCTTAGATGGAAAAGCAAGTTTGGGTGGTATAGAGGACAACAACGGTGGCTATAGCTGCAGATCCTCTGTGGGGCATTAATTGTTTTGGATGCTTGGTTACGTCAGGGATGACGCAGGGATGGATGGGTATTATGGAAGGTTTTAATCAAGAGAAAAAGACAATATGAAGGTAAAGAGGTCATATTTTCATTTTACATGGCTCAATTTCAAACATTTATTGCCTTTGTTTCATCACACAAATAGAAGAAACTGCACACAAGGCTGTGCATCACTATAAATCAAGCACAAACGGTCACTCGGTCAGTGGTTTGTAGTCTAGAAAGTGTGCTTTTTTTTGTGGTTTGTGTGAAGTAATCATTCCAGCATCAACGTCGGAATAATGCAGTCATCAGAGAGGAAGTTGTACCACAATTAGTCCAACTCAGCCTTTGTGCAACTTTCACTATTCAGATCAGTCTCCAATGGCAGAGAGTTGCCCCTTGTTTATAAGCAGGACAGCTTCTTGGTACTGCCAGCTCCGGTGTAAACACAGTAACGTGTTCACATCCAAGTACGCATAGCCAGAGCCATGGATGTGGCCCCTGTGCCCACTGACCTCAAAAATGCTTTGTTGCAGCCATGTGATGTGAGGCTAATAAAGCAAGTAAAATCCTTAAGTCAACTGATCTTTAGAGGCCGGGATGAAAAGTATAAAATCAGATGGTTGCCTTGAGTGAGATGTTCTGCACAGTATAGCGCATGATTTATGAGCAAGGTTTTTTTTTCTTTTTCTTTTTTTTCACATTTACAATCAGCGGTGTGTTAAAAACCAGAGCTTCGAGGAAGGTGCGAGTCGTTACCCGTCCCAATGTAGCAAAATATGATGCTGGACAGACACATCTTCCTGACAGCTAACCTGACATTTAACGAGTGGCAGAGTCATTCAATGGTTTTTAGTGAATGCTGGTGGGATGTGGAGTGTGTTTTTTCAGCAAAAGCATCTATTTTCTCTTGACCTCTGAGCCCTGGACGTGAAAACAGAATTAGGAACTCAAAGCTGAAAAGTAGACACTTTATTTCTCTCCACCATGCATGAAGTGATATTCATGTAAATGCTAGTCTCCACTCAGTCCCTAGTGTCATACTGTGGTGAAAGCAGGAATGACCGGCCTGTAAATCCAGGACAAATACCAGTATTATATTTCTAACGTGCCTGGCTGGTCATTTGGTTGACCATCAGGAAATATCCAAGTGTTTATGTTGCTATTTTAGTGAAGAGGCTTGGTTTGTGTATAGCTAAGTTGAATTACTGTCGTAGTTGCCAACTGAAAATGAACTTGGTTTCCTTACAAGACTTGTTATCCATAGGAGGGTTAAATTTCAGGATATTGTATATTATTTAAAATGTTTCTGTTGAGGTCAAATCACTTTACAAAAAAAACTGTTATGTTTTTACTCTTTTAGGATGAGCCATTTATATCTACTTGCTCTGGGTCCACATACCAGGCAGCTGCCTTATTTGTGCCATTTTTACTACGGTGTCTCTGAATGGACCAACAACTCTGTGTGTTAAGTGAGAATCTTCTGAGCTTTACAACTACTTTACTGGCTTTGTTTGATAGGGGCTAGAGCACCGTTTGGGATAAGTAACGCCTAAAACACGTAATTAGCACTTAAAGTAATTTCTATGCCCATCTTCACTTCTAAATACCACTTTTTTTAAATTTATTTTTTAGCATTCAACCCTAATTGTCCCTCTTGTTGAACCTGAGATTGAGAATGATGTTTGGACATTTTTGATAGATGTGAATAGAGAAAGCAAGTGTCATTGCATTTGCAGCTAAAAGAAAATCACTTGCAACAGCTAACATGCTAGTAGCTAACACTATACTTTAAGGTACATCTGGTGGTAAAGATGGCCAAAGAAATTACTTCAAATACCAAGCACAGTTGTGAATGGATGGTGACTAAAATTCTTCCAGACATAAACATGCTTTCATCTAGTGGACCCAGTGACTTCAGGTTCAACGATGACTGCACTACAGGTAACAACTTCAACAATGTGTAGCCTACACGTATACTGTCTTCTTCTATGGTCCTCTTATTACGTTACTTATTCCAAACGGTGCTTTAGCACCTATCAAACAAAGCCAGTACTGCAGTTTTAAAGTTCAGAGGGTTCTCACTTCACACACATAGATGTTTGTCCATTCAATAGTAAAAATTATAGCACAAATATGGTAGCTTCCATGTATGTGGACCCACTACAAGCAGACATGAATAGCTCATTCTAAGCGATAAAAACACAAGTTATTTTAGTAAAGTGATTAGATGTCAATAGAAAAACTGTTTTTAATTAAATATGGCATTTTTATGTCATTGTCTTTTGATTTAGTTACACGCTGCACCTTTAAAGTGCTAACCTTTGTAATAGTGGATGAAGCTTGAATCATATTTCCTGAAGCTCTTGTCCTTTTTCATCACTGATGTGTTCATTAACTACCCTACCACTGTGGCCCAGACTTAAATATTTCAGCACCCTTAAAGATTGCTATAAACTTGGTACAGATATCCTTGGAGCTCACAGAATGAATCTTAGGCTACCAAACTTTTTTTTCTCTCGCACCGAATGTGGACACAGAGTTTACAGATCATCAACACTTTAGTGTTTTCCCTGACTCATCAAGATCCTTACCAGATGGATTGGCACAACATTATGAATATTTGACGTTCATTGTTCCCAGATCCCTGTCTTGGTATTTTTGGTTTATGACCAAACACCCACGCGACTTGCAGAATTCCCTAAGTCTCAGCTGTACTTTGTGTTAGGAGCATTGCTGAGGCAAGACCAGCAGGGGAAACACTAATGTGCATGTGGGCCGCACAACTTGGAAACAAATCCAGAAGCTACAAATGTTTTGGCTCAAGCTCCGCACAAGAAATTTCAGTGAACTCATTAAGAATTGGTGCAACATATGAGCGTGCCCGTGTTTAGAGAACACTTAATGGATTTAGCGAGTGGCTACCGTCTTCAGTCCTGTATCTGATTCTCCTTAATATATCCATGGATTAGAGCAGCATTTAATACATAAAACATTATTCCGAACAGTTCAAATATTTACTAAACATCCAGTCAGTGTCAGGATGTTGCTAAGCTAGCATTTTACTAGCGTTAGCTAGTGCACATGCTGCAGGGATTTGTTAATTTAAAGTTAAAAATGTACTTGTCTGTGTAGTGGAATGAAACCATTAAGTTCCTAGAAATTGATTTCTAACACTTAACAGAGTATCACATGTACTGTAAGCTAAATGAGAAGGAAAGAAGTCACGTTCAAGTCCTTCCTGCTCTCTGATCAATGCTGTATTTTATACAGACAAATTCACTTAGAGGACATTAAATCACAGTTTTACTGGCTTAACACTGACGCCTGGTAACGATGAAAACTGGAAGCAAAAATAGTTATCACATTTAGATGCTACACTTAAAGCTTCTACATTAACCACAGTCGTTAGCTATCGTTGTGAGTAACAAAAACACCTTGCTGATGACTTGCTGAATGTGTGGTCGCCTCCGAAAGTGAGGGATTTAATCAATATGTCGTGTCCTCAAGATCTGTTTCCTGTATTAAGATTGGGCAAAATGGCCAAAAAGACTTTAAACAGATGGCAGCTTACAGGTGTTTATCTTTCTATGAATGTTCATTGGAATATTAATTATAGTACTACATCCATCTATTTTCTTGCCACTTATACGGGGTCAGAGCAACTACTTAAGCAGCCCACACTTCTGTCTCCCTGGCCATATTTGCCAGCTCGTCAAGGGAGATCCCGAGGCACTCCCTGGCCAGCTGAGATATAATCCCTCCAGCGTGTCCTGGGCCTTTCCCGGGGGTCTCCTCTCGGTGGGACATGCCTGGAACACCTCACCAGGAGGCATCCTAACCAGATGCCTGAGCCACCTCATCTGGCTCCTCTCAATGCGGAGGAGCAGTGGCTCTACTCTGAGCCCCTCCTGGATGACCGAGCTTCTCAACCCTATCACTCACCCTGCAGAGGAAAATCATTTCGGCTGCTTGTATTCGCGATCTTGTTCCCTTGGTCACTATTGTACTACATAACACTACATATTTGTATTCAACATAGTGCTAACCAGCATCAGCGCGCGTTTGCTTCCCTCCTGCTATCTCTGATCCCAAATACTGCATTTTAATACAACGGAATTCTGTATAAAAAAGTTTTTTACCTTTTCTGTTTCCATTATCAGACAGCATAAGTATGAAATAATGTTGATTAATGTACACTTCAATCAACAGTCACTAACTATATAAATGCAACATCATCTGATGAAATCACCTTTCATAAAGTCCGCTCTTTGGTTTTGGTTCCTCCCATGTGAAAATAACTGAGATAAGTAATGGAGGAAGAGTGAGCAGTTGTGCTTGCTGGGCTGAAGATTTTAGCCACCGTTTAGTCACTGTTTGTTCAATATGGTGCTACATACACCACTAGCTATATGTAGCAACATATCCGTTGGGAAAAAACTGTGTCAGATTATATACAATTAATGTTTAGTACAAACATGAATTGTCTGATTTCAACTCTCGGTTGAAACAATACAGGTATGATGAAAAAGTTCTAGCTGTATGCTGCTTTTGGTTACAAGCGTCCAAGATGGCAGATGGCGTCAGCTAAACAATTTATTTGAAGCACGAAAACATCAGTCTATATGTATTCGTCTTTTATGTGCCATCCATGCTGTATCTATTAGAAGAAATTGTGCTAAAACAAAAGTACGGGGATGCAACTGTGAACAATATCAGAAATGCGGCTGCTGAAATGCTTCCAGTGGGCAAAGGAAACCTCAACAAAGCTGTAAGTGAGCCAGAGAACAGCTGGAAAGCAGAGTGATTATGACATTGTTATTGGTTAGTTAATTGCTGGGATCTAAGTGCGTGGCAATATCACTGTTGAAAGATTTACTTCAAATAGCTTTGGGAAGGAAATTGAAAGCAAACGGTGAAATGAAAGTGTCCCTCACGCACTATATAAATATCCATCACAGTTTAGAAACTGATTTCCTGGTTGGTGCACTCGCTGTGGCAGGGTGCATTCGGTTCTTTGTACCCCCAGGGAGATTATAAGTCATATTTTGGTTATATTTTTGCCTCGTTTTCTAGCTATATGCTTCTATGAGAGATTTGCTTCCACATCTCCACCACTTTCTGGTTGAATACATAGTTATAACCTAAATGAACTTGACCAAAATCAGACTAAATGCTCTTCTCGCTTGTCTGTGTGTCCCAGTCATACATCTGTCCTGCAGAGCACTTGGAGACAGCATGCAGTTGATTTGCAGATGACGCGAGCATAATCTCTATAAGTATGTCCTGTAATTACAAAAAGGAGACAGAGGTTGACAGAGAGAGAGAAGGATAGAGAGGGGAGAGAGAGTGAGATTAAAAGATTAAGAATTTTGCAATTGAACTCTCTGGATGTGAGAAGTTAAGGTCAGGACACGGGAAGACTTTAACTGCAAATGAAGCAAAGCAAGTCTTCATCTGTTTCACACATTCGGCTTAACTGGCGCTGTGACAGAAAAACTGAGAGAGACGGGGGAGGATGTTTGCACGGATCACTCGCAGACCCTTACTCAGCTTGAAACATTGAAAGGAAAACAAATGTTGGGGAGTGCGAGTGTAAACTGTTACAAGGTGTTCACATCTGCACAGCCGCTCAGCTGGTAGAAAGGAGGAGGGAAAGGGTAGCTCACAAGGGGAGAAAGAGGTGGAGGGAAAAGACATAACATATGGCTGCTTCCGGAGTGGATACCAAGTGGGATTATTTCTCCCCTTGGAATTGAGATTCTTGTGGTTTGGCAAGGCGAGGTCATACCAGTCCAGGGCAAAGCTTTGTGAGCCTGATATCTGAATCTGCCGCATCGTAATTCATCATGGTCTCATCTGACTTGATGAGTGGTGTGGTTGTCGGGTTGTGAAAACCAAGATACTCCATGGTCTGCCGTTGCAGTGTCATAAAATAGATTGACATCAGTCATACAACTTCAAGATCTGCAGCCATGTTAGACACCAGAAATCATCCAGGAGCCATCAATGAACGGGACTCCAAGTTAAATAAAGACAGAAAAATTAATTAAATGAAATTACCATTAATTCTAACTTATATATATATAAGCTCAAGTTATTTGAATTACTATTAAGAATTTTGCCTTTTCTTTAATCAAAGGGTATGAATATTTTTGCAGACAACTGTATATAAATACTTGTTTTCTATATGTATTACTATGCATCCATCTATATATTTTCTGTACCCACTTATTCATATGCAGGGTCACGGGGGTCTGGAGCTATACAAGCGGCTACTAGGCAAGAGGCAGGTACATCCTGGACCGGTCAACAATCCATTGCAGGGTCAACACAGAGAGACACACAACCATTCACACTCCTAGGGAGAATTTAAAGACTTTAATTAACCCAACAAGCATGTTTTTGGATTGTGGGAGGAAGCCAGAGAACCTGGAGAGAGCCCACGCATGCGCTGGGAGAATATGCAAACCTCACAGAAAGGCCCCAGCCGAGGGTTCAAACCAGGAACCATCTTCCTATGAGGTGACAGTGCTAACCACCACACCACTGTGGAGCCCTATTACAAAACAATTGAAGTATATCTAAGCTTAAGAGGACAAAAGCTTGTTTCATCATGTGATTAGGCCAGGGCTGTCCACTGGCCTAAACACAGTCCAGCTCTGGTCCTCGAGGGCAGAAATCCAGCAGGTCTGAGATATTTCCCTGATCCAACACACTAAATGGCTCTCAGATGCTTGTTGTCAAGTTCTCAAGACCCATCAATCTGATTCAGGTGCGCTGCGGTTGGAAATATCCAAAACCCGCAGGACAGTGGCCCTCGAGGACTGACTTTGGATTAGGCTTGCTCAAATTTCTGCTGTGAGTGTTGCTCCTAACGCAACTAAAGGTTAGCAACTTCTATCAACTAAGATTGGAACCGGCTGCCAGGGAAAGATAACTACGGTTTGGCTTCCAGATGAGGAGAAGCCTTACTATACAAATGAATGAAATAGAAAAAGAATGAAATGAACTAGAGGTCAAGGCAAGGCAAGGCAAGTTTATTTGTATAGCACATTTTCAGGTTCAAGACAATTCAAAGTGCTTTACATAAAACATTAAAAGCATTAAAGATAAGATTTTTTTTTTTAAAAAGCAGCTAGAATCAAGCTAAATCAAAGCTAGAAATTAACTCACTGAGTTATATTGGTATCATGACAAGGCTTTTTTTATTCGTTGGCTGTGGAATTTGGGTAAACATTTATGTCTAGTGAGGATATCAAGTTAGGGTTTGAATATGTCTGAAAAAGAGTCTATTCTGTTGTTTTCATAGGTGCTTGTTTAAACCACTAGTGGGTCAAATCAAAGGTGGATATTTGATGAAGGCACATAAATGTTAGAGAGAGTTGATTTTCTTAGATGAGCATAGATAACAAGGATTACTTTCTTTGTCATTATGGTACGTTTAATGTCTTCTTCCACTTTTTCTTCAACAACGTATGGACCTATTTGACCACTTTTCTCAGGTTTGAAGGCATGCAAAGCTACAATTTTCTGTGACCTCTTGGAAATGCAACACTCCAACATTTCCCCTCCTCCACAAATCTGTAAACAGATGTGTCCAAGCATGAAGTCTTCAGGAAACTTAGCACGAGCTGTGCGACTCAAGTCAAAGAATAGAGCAGTAAATCACACACTAAAGCATGTAAGAGCACATCCACTCCTCTGCTCACTGCAGCACAATCCCTTTTCTCTGTTTGATAAACAGATCGGAAGCTTCAGTCAGTTGTCATTCAGTCAGACCTGATGACAGACAGCAGAGTAAATGCAGATTCAAGGCAAGTTTCCTTCATTTACAGTTGAATTGAAACTAGCACAAATTAAAAAAACCAAACAAAAAAACCCTGTAAATTAAAGCTAGCCTTAAATTTCTAATCACTTCTAGAAAAGGTAGCTTGCTAATCGGATCAATTCCTCCCTGTAACATTAACCACTGAAAACTATTAGTTGAGGAGGAGAATTAACCTGCTGTCTTTATTACTGCATGAAAAATACTTAATCTGATATTAGTTCATGAAGTTTTTTAATTCTGTGGTTTTCAAACACATACTACATCTTTCAGAAATACAGACTAGAAATCATTGAAGAAAAATACATGTCAGCATGTGGTGAAGCAATCTCATAATCAACTTTACTGTCATTCAACCATTGACATGATGGTACGAAAAAGAGTTACTCAGGTCTCGGTGTATGTAGCTTAAAAGCAAGAGTAGAAGATAAATTAAGTAAAGGAAATACTTTAAAAATATACCTAAATAGAATAGGAGACACTGACGAAATACAATATAACACACTATATAGCAGCAGAACACAGCATAAGGTGGTGGTGCAGTACAGATACTAGTGCATTCAATGTGCGTCCTATCTTTTGTAATACGTTCAGTTTTCAAAAGGGCTTTTAGGATCGTGAGAAGGTGGTGAACAGCATTTTGTGGGACTATGAGAAGTCATGGAAAGCTCTGGTGGTCTGAATTCATGTTTACAGCTTGTACATTTTGTATAAGTGTAAGATAGGAAACTATTCCGCTAATAAAAATGGTTCAGTTCATATCTGTTTCAGTTAAAACTCTTCTTCGGTGGCAAGGTTGCTATAGTGATACTGTAGTTGCTACAGATACACAAGAAAGATTTTATATGTATTAACTTTATACACAGCCATATAAAACTATAACTCACGTAGAAGCAAGGTTTATACACGTTACATGACATGTCATGCACAACTTTTTTTGCAGTATGTTGCTGGATAGTGATATATGTATCAGCTACATAATAGCAAGGCGTGTCAAGTTTCACCCTATAGGGTTAGATCGGTGAGACGGGGAAGTCTTAACTAACGGGAGGGTCCCAAACAAGTAGGACACTTTAGATTGGATATTTTGGGACATTTCCCAATTTTTGCTTGTAGAAAGAAATGCGCACCAACCCGTACTGTACTCCTTGCTGGAAACAGGGCTTTCGTCACCACTAGTATTGCTGCTGAGTTTTTTTTAATTTTTTCTCAATCCGTCTCCCAAGTCCATTGGTTGGTGCCAGTAATGTAGCATGAAATGTGTTCACAAAACTTTTTCAAGCATTTTATTAATTTTTTTTTCAAATACTCAAAATGTTCATGTTGAGAAATAACAAGGTCCAATAATCATATACTCGCAAACTTTGAGAAACAATATTAATAGACTGCATAAAAAAATTACAGACTGTATGAAAGACATACCCAGGATGATGTAATCCAGTGGTTTGTGGACTCCCCGTTTGATGTCTTGAGTTTGGCATTTTGGCTGTCACCATTTTGTCCTTTTAAAACCGGAGCTTTCCCAGCTACGGGTGCGGCTAGTTAATCACTAAGTTATCCCTTCCCAGAGCGTACCTTGCTACTTTAAATGGAACCATGATTTACAAAATGAGCATTATGCTGTATTAAATAAGACATGAAACTAGAGATTAAGACCTGAAAACCTTAAGAAAACCTCCACTGAGGGAAGAAATAAAGTAAGGAGTACATACAATTTCTCACTCCATGCAACCAACCACAGGGGTTGCCTTGCCAGTGTTTGGTCACAATGACGCTAAAAATGTGCAAATATCTTCGCGTCCATATCTGATTGATTGCTTCCATGTGCTGTGTTCCAGCCGTTGCAGCTGTGTTGCTGAGCGGGACAAATGATGAGAACAAAACTGTGATAACTAACTTCTTATTGTTTAGAGAACGCTGGTATCATACCATTTTTCCTCATGCATCATGTTTCTCTTACAGTCTGAAAACCTGTCCTTTTGGATTACAACACACGGGTTTGCTTGCCTCTGTCACTGTATCTACTTATGCCTAAACGTTTCCGTACACTGATTCGTCCCTCCAGCTATCCAGAAGTCTAAGTATTCCTTCGCCTGTATATGTGGCTGATATTGAACAGATCCTTGCTTCGCTTGAGATAAACATCTGTCTTCTTACTTCTGTCTGGCGCAGGGCCAGCTATACCCACTGAACACTTTTAAAGCATTAGAAGGTGATAGGTTGAGTCGGCGGAAGCGCTCTGGGACTGTTAAAGTGGATTGAGCCCAGGAGGTTCTTGTTCTTGGCTTTCCAAGTTGGACGGTTGATGGTAGATTCCTTTCTTCTCTAGGATATACCCCAAAGACAACACGCTTGTCAAAGCTGCTTATGTACATACTGATAGACTGATAATGTTTGTCAAGCATGGGAACCGATGATGACAGTTGGACTTGGGGATCATCCACAACCTAATGTGAATAGAGCAGCAATGCTGACCAAAAAATCCAGTGCTGTGGTTTGAAAATGGTTTAAAATGTCACACTATGAGCCGACTGTTTAAATAAATCTCAGAGAAAACTCTTCCCCCCGTGACAGTTTATTCTCATGAGGTCCTTTTAATGATAGCTTAATTTTTCTCCTTTAAATGGATATGTCTGCTTTTGTTCATCCGTTAGTCTGTGCTTGACTTGAACGTCCAAATAAATCTCTCACACAGAAAAGGTAACCGGCCAGTGTGAAGGATGTGGTAAAAGAAGAGATAACTTTCCAAAAAAAAAAAAAAAAAAAAGAGAGACAGAAACAGTGTGTGCACTGTGCAATGAGCCATAATGCCATTCTGAGGTGGTTTGCCTCTTCTTTTTTTTTAATGCTGTTATAGTTGCTTTTAGATTTGATGTAAAGTTTGCTTGTCTTTCCCCTTTAGCAGCTGTAGCAGTTGTCTGTGTGTCTTCCCAAGATGAAGCCTCTCTGATTGTTTCTTGTCTTGGCTCACAGATCCTTCTTCAGGGAAAGAACCCGGGTGTGGTGTGGGAGTACACCCTGCCTCGCACTGAGAGGAAACCCGAGTACAGCTGGGGTGTGGTGCGCTCAGACTGCTCTGCTCCATGTGCTGGAGGTAAGACTGCTTCCATGTTGGCCAGGACATGGGGCCAAAAATGTGGGCTCTTCTGCCAAAGACGAAAAACAAATCTGAGGAAATTGATTGACTTCTTTATTTGGAACCCTTCTAGTTAAAAGATTAACATAGACATGCTTAGATTTGATTGATTTGATTTGATTTTTATTTAAGTGTCATACACTTACGTGCCCAGCCCATTAGGCTTATATGACACTATTGGCAACATCCATACAAAAAGATACAATACATAACTCATCCCAAAGAAAAACCAGAAAACAATTACAAGTCATCTAGTCCAGGATACAGAGTGTTTTGTCTGAGTTTCCAGGCCTTTTCCAGGAATCTCACCAAACTATACATTTCATTTTCAAATACCCACCCCAACCAGCTTAGAAGTTGATGCATGACTTTTGCTGTTCCTCTACCCTGAATTGTACTTGTCCAATCACAGCTTAGCTTCTCATTCTAAACTCATCAAGCAAACTTGTCCTTGATAGCGTGAGGATCTACATCAGTCTTTTTTCCCCCCCCCATCAGGTCGTATCTCCACCAAGGCTATCTGTCTGCAGGACCAGAAAACTCAGGTCAACTCCAGCATGTGTAATCCCCACACCAGGCCGACACTTGGCTCCCATCTCTGCAACACACAGCCCTGCCCTGCATAGTAAGTACTGCTGTGTCTGTGGGTCTTTGTGTACAGCTGGTTGTGGGATATGTGGCACAGTGACTGATGTTGCCAAATTTTCAGTAACCTGTGGATCTGTTTTTATTATAGGTGCGCCCACACAGACACACATATCCACTGTGGTTGAGCCGTCTAGAGGCTGCTGCTTGCTGTGGTCAGCCACCACTCTGCTCAGCCTGTGTTCATCTTTTTACTCTGCACACTCTCTAATTTTTCCTTTTTTCCGTCGTTTTCTTTAAAAAAAAGACATGAAAGCCCTCTGCTTCTGCTGTCCTTTTGAATCAGTCTTACTTATTTCAACAGGTGCTGGCGTCTCATGTCTCGTTTTCATCTTTGTTCTGCCTCTGAACTTTAGTGCATTCTGATCTTTTTCTGGTCTTGTGATTCAAAGAGATGATTAGAGAGAGAGAGAGAGAGAGAGAAAGAGAGAGATTAGAATCTCTGTTATCCTCACAATTTGGTTTTGTTGGGATTCTTCCATTAAAATTCATTGCAAATCTGTCCATTTAAGTGACTCATATTCTTAAATTGCTACATAACTGCATATTGACATTTGTTTTTATTGACAAAGGCAAGAAATCAGATAAAACTGAATTCCCTCTTTATTAACCCTTTAAAGCCCAAACCAAGAAAAAATGGGTAGAAAAGTCCAATTTTTAAAATTTTTTTAGTCTCTTTATTTGGCCCTTTAACAAAATTTGGGGGGGGAAATTAACAAACATTTTCTTTGTGTGTTTATTATTTATTACCATATGATATGTTAAAATTATTATGGTGTAGTCTTCTGCTTCCTGGTATCTAGTAGGGGGCAGGAGACAGGTATCATATTGTATACTGCAGTTTTTTGAGCAAAGCTTTTACCATAAAGTGATGCAAAAATGTCTCAGATACTCTATGTATCAAATATGACCCGTTTGGCTTTATATGGAGGTGCTCAGAGCTGTCTTTAATGTTTAAGCTCTATTTCCTCCGTACCAATATCTGAATAATCTACCTCAGTACTTTACATTTTGTATGTTACATTTGGTACCAAGTATTTTGAAGTAGTTGTTGCTGATGTGAGAAACTAGAAATTACCTGCTTGTATTTTTGAGCAACCTGTAAAGAAACACCTTGATGAGCACCATCTGAAAGGTGTGAGTGGTTGAAGTGGCTGAAATGTGCGCTCTCAGGCCTGGAACACATCACTGCTTTAGTGCCTCCACACAGCTCCTACAGGCATTTGACTATGTGTTTAGCTTTCCTCTGCCACATGGGAGCATTGTTTTAAAAAAAAGAAAGAACTTGACACGTATCTGCCTCATGGTTTTGTTTTTCCTGTTGGTTTCTGCTCTGACACGGGGGACGGCTCATTAGCTTTTGTGGAGAAATGTAAAACCTTAAAAGTTGCCACTAGAGGACATTGTTAAATGTGATGCCTTTGTGCTCATAAGGGCCCCATTTCAGGCCGTTCGTTATAAAATTGGTCTTCGTGGCTCAAGTTAACTTTCAGTCAATCAGCATTCAATCAACACATTGAGCGGGTGGAGCTGTAACTCCCTCCGGACTCTGCATTGTTAGCTTCGTAGAGGACTGCATGTCTGTCTGTTTGCAGTGAAACTTTACTCCGAAAGCTTCAGTACGCAGACACTGAGAGCTGTGCAGATGTGTACAACATAAGAATAAACTCTCATGGTCAGTCAGTGAGTGGCCTGATATTAGGAATATAATTCAAAGTCAACTAAACAAAGTAAATTATGGACATTTAGCATTAAGTGCTAATGGTAAGAATAAAAGTATGCTAACAAGTAAATGATGTAAGGATGTTAAATGTTTAAACATGCTGAACAAAAGCATGTTAGCATTGATACTGCTAGCTTGTTAGTGACATTAGCAAATAGCCTGAAAATTTGAGGCTGGTTGGTGGTTCATCAGATATCTTTTAGACGGTGGAGCTTTGCTCTAACATTCTGGTTGCAACCGTTGCCAGGATGTCCTGCTGTGCTCTTTTTTTGTCTTTAGGGCTGGGAAAAAAACCCAAAGGAATATGAGGCTAAACAAAAGGAAGAAGACAACAAAGACTTCTCAGACCAAATCATAATACCCCTTTCACATAATTTCAGAATGAAGAGTCTCACATTACTCAGTAGAAAAATCATGCCTAAGTTTACCCTTAGTTGTGTTGACAGTGTGTTTAATGGCACCGTATTTTTAAAGGTGAGTGCAGTCAGGGACCACTGCGGAAAGCAAAGGAGGAAACCAGGCGAAAGTGCAGCAGAGTAACAAGTTGAAACAGCACTGAATAAATGGCCTCTCTCCTTCATTATATAGGCCTTTGGCTGAGGGAGCTGGAGCTAGCTTGATTTACAGCGTTGCCCTAAAGAACCGTGCCTTGGGTTCACAGAAAGTACACACACATACACACAAACACAAATGTCTTGTGTACACTTACAGTTCAGATGCACATACCCTTTTCTACATGCATGATGCCGAATTGTTGTGTTTTTGCTCCAAACCACAAGGTAAAAATAGAAATATAAGCTGCTTGTGTTGGATGTTAATGATGTGATTTTGTTCACCATTAGCCATGCTGCAACAAGTCCGGACAGAACTTTCTCCGGTGTCAGGGGCTGAACAAGCCAGACAGCTATCGGTTACACCTCCAACATACAGCCTCTGTTTTTCGCTAAGTTTCCCACCACCCGAGAGGACATTTCCTGCCCCTAATCTTCGGCATACCATTTCTCTTATCTTGGCGAAAGCTATTAAACAGCCTTGTTGTGTGTCCTGACCTCCCTTCTTTTTTTTTGAGCGAAGAGAATGGTATAGTCCAGACATCAGGGTGATTATCCATTCAGGGAAATAAAGCAGTTTGACATCCATGGATCTCATTATGTACACAATGGTGGACACCGTTCCTGGGCTGGCTGTGTTCAGGCCGGCCTATGGCTGCTGCACAGGAAGAAAGTTTAGTTGAGTGAGCAGCATGAAAGCTTTAATGACTGCATTAAGATCTTCAAGATGTACAGGCACGCACTCAAGAGCTTGGCAGAAAAGAAAAATTGACAATGAGGTGGGATGCTTCTGCGTCGTGTACGAGTATCTGACAGTAGGAGAATGTAAAAAGGCCTGTTTATCTCTGTGATGTGTATCGCGGGTGCTGACAGCCCTATCCATGTTTTATTGTGCAGAGACAGCGGGATTCCCACGGGGCTGAGCCAGTCCGGCCGTGGAGAACCAGTTAAACCCCTCATGCACACGTCTGCACCCCTTCACTTTCAAACACCCGCTGTAGCTCTAGGCTCACTTTAACCTTCTATCCCCATATTACTGGCAAGCTGGACTGTGGATCGTGCTGCATTCTTAACATAAAACAGGGATGCAGGGAGACTTTTAAAAAGTCAGTTCAATCATCCAGGCTAGCTTGAGGCTGGGTAGATATGGTCATACATATTTTCAGAAGTCTGCTTAATTCTTACCTCTCCCCCCCATCCCTGTTGTTCCATTTGATGTTTGACATGATTGGACTTTTTCTCTCGACAGACTGCGTCTGTAGAGCCATTTAACTCAGGCCGGGGATTTCTCTGTTCGCATCTGTGACATATGTAAACAAATCAAAATGACACATCCTGAACCTGAAAAAATGCAAAGACAAAAGACAATAGATGGGATAGGATAACAGGGTATTTACTAAACACAAATTAAGACAAGATAATGAAGTGTATTCAAAGAAGGCATAAAGTTTAAGCTTACAGAAAGATGTTTTTTTTTTTAAAGCCTATTCAAAAACTTCCCCATTATATCTATAAATCCTGCTTTAATGGGATTGCAGCACATGGGACAATCCCTTTGAATAAATTAAATCAGCGCTTGCATTGTTCTTCTTAGGTTTATTTTATTTAATGATTTCTGGAATTTTATGAGTTGCACACATCTGTTGGCATACTTGTTTCACATCAATACTGTAAAGATGTAAAGACAAGAAAGCAGTTTACACGACGGTGCAATCATCAACATCACAGAAATGTACTGTAATATAGAGATAGAATTTGTGAAACATGCTAAAAAGATTGTGGTTCATTTTTTTAGATTCTTAACGACATAGTATGGCTTTATTAACCCTATAAAGCCAAACGTATCATATTTGATACAGAAGTTTCTGAGACATTTTACATCACTTTATGGTAAAAACTTTGAGGCCCGGTCACACTGCGTTTTGCGGGCGTATCGCGGCTGAATCACGGGTAAAATTTTGCGATTTTTTTTTGCCCGT
>JAOXYM010000001.1:32737587-32756532 GCA_028567055.1 Leptatherina wallacei
TTCTCAAAGCGTCCAACAGCGTCTGCTTCACGGGCAGACATTTCTGCCCGTGATTCAGCCGCGATACGCCCGCAAAATGCAGTGTGACCGGGCCTTTGCTCAAAACTCTGCAGAATACAATATGACACTTGTCTTCTGTCCCCTAATGAATACCAGGAAGCATAATACTGCACTACAATAATTTTGACATGTCACATGGTAATAGATGGTAGATATAGCCCCCCAAAAAATTGTTAATTTTTTTTCCACATTTTGTTTAAGGGCCAAATAAAGACTTCAGATTTAAAAAATTTGACTTTTCTCCCTAGTTTTTCCTGGGTTGGGCTTTAAAAGTTTAAATTTCATTTAATTAAGTATCCCAACTTGCAACATCCTCTCCACCTGCCTCAGCATCTCCTCCTCTCTCTGAACTACCTGACAGCTTTTGATTCTGTCACCTTACAAAATAATGCATTGCTTCATGCTAAGGAAACAACTTTATAGACTTAGAGACTGTTATTAGCACCATCATTAATGACTGATTGAGGTGGAAATCCATTTCTTTGTACCTTTACATTGACTCACTCTAAAATAACTCCTGATATTCTCCTTTCTTTTCTTTGCTCCTGAAGTTGTGACTGAAGACACAACCACCATTAGCACCGGTATCTGGTGCTAGCCAGAGGCGCTAGGTCTCTCAACAGAGTGAGCGGGGCGTCTAATTACATTAGCAAGAAAGGAAAGAGCAGAGCCAATCATAACAGTTGAAATGGGTAATAAGGCAGGATACATAGCAGCAACGTTGCCGATAGAAAGCTTGGATTTCTCAGCTGTTTATGCGAAGGGAAATGTTAGGCACAACTCAGTTGTTGCTGGATATATGTAGGTACATGTCCCTACCGCCCCACCCCCTATTCTACGCCCATATTTGCCATACTGTTAAAATGTAAGAGGCCTTTTCTGGTCCTCTCAAATTGTTCTTTTAACCTACAGCACAAATATTCCATCATTCCTGATAATAAAGTTGTGATATATACATGTTTAGATAAATGTGAGGTTGTTTCTTCTCTCAGTAAAAAATGCTCTTACACCCTTTACATGCCATCACGTTTCAAGAATTTTATATAATGCCAGAAAATCTATTGCTACTGTGCTTTTTTGACTGTAATATGTGGAAATCTGCTTTAAGATGAGATTGTTCTTGTATGCCTAACATCAGTATTAACCAGGAGACCGGTTACAACAACTTGTTGAGCGGAGACGGTAATTATTGTCCGTGATTATGCAGAAGATCTTGATAGAAAAACTCAAAATAAGTATAAGATGATGAGGTCATCTGGTCTCTGCAGCCTATAGGCTCCTCAGAGCCTCCCCCACTTGTAATCTTCCTACCTTAAAATATTTTTGCTTTTGAGGTATTTTATATATACAAATAATAGCTGGGTCAGTGGTGGTTTGCAGCAAAGCGGAGTGGCACATCAGCCACTTTTCCCCAATGATATATTGTTATTTATAAGTCAGGAAAAACAGAGGGGAAAAAAAAAACAAACAGCTCACGAGCTAAAAGTCCCAAACCGATGCTTTCTGCTCCCAATGGTCCACAACCTTCCCATTTCCAAATTGCAGTTCTGTCCTTCTGTTTCATTTGTCTGCGGCATATGAAAGGGAATGAAAGCACTTTTTTCCCCCTGAAGCAGGTCGGCTGCATGGAGGAATGGTCTCTGCGGTAGCATGTCGTCTCAGAGCTGGACAGAGCCATCTGCCCATCTCCTCCCTCTCTCTTACTCTCTCTCTTCTAAGCATGTGGTTGTCAGACCACTCATTTGTTGAAATCTCCCCCCTTCGGTCCTGATGCCAAGACAGGAGCTATTTTAGAAAGCGGCAATTGGCTTTTTGACATGGGGCAAAGCGACTATTCAAAATCAAGTGTGAGGAGGAGATTAGAAATCAAATGATGAGGGCAGAGAGGACAGGTGTGAAGTGGAAAAGGAAGAAGGAAAAAAAACAGGAAAAAGGCAAGGGGTGGGGGGGGGGGGGAGCGAGGCAGCCCACATCTGTCTTTGGCCTTATTGAGTGTTGTATATTGTGGTTGGCTGGGGAAATCTGGGAAAGCTGTTATGGAGAGTTGTATACAATATGGTTTTCATGTTTAGTTTCTTAGGAATAGAAAAGATAAAGATGGATGGAGTGGGCGGGCCATGAAAATATATATTCAGGCTTGTGTATTTACTTTTCTGAGCTGCACTACCAATTTGTACAGTGACAAAGATCAATGTCTGAAACTGGTGAGAGCAGTAAGCCTGCTTCTCTTGGAGTCATAATGTTTAAATCCATCCAGGTTAAATCATTATTTAAAGGATTTAATCACCCAACAACAAGCATTTAAAAGAAACTGTTGGATTTGTGGTATTAGTGAATAATTGAAGGAGTAACTAGAGTTTTTAGGAGGAGCCTGTTCTGGTGGTTTGGTTTCCTGATTAAGAGAAAAACTGTGTCTTTGCCTCATCTTGTGACCCAAACTATTGCTTGCCAGTAACTACAAACCCTCTATGCTTCCTCTCTTTCTCCTCAGTTGGGCGACCGGAGACTGGGGGCCCTGCAGTCGCTCATGTGGAGGAGGTCAACAGACCCGGATGCTGCGCTGCTTGAGGAAGGTGACCTATCAGAGGGAAGAGGTGGTGGCGCACTCCTTCTGCCCTGTCATCTCTCCGGCCCAAGTCCAGCCATGCCACACACAGGCCTGCCCGCCTGAGTGGAGCACCGGGTCCTGGTCTCAGGTAGGTTTGTGGCAACATTTAAAACCTGAGCAATGCAGGTTTTAGGAGTTGGCAGTATCACCCAGCGCACTACTTTAGACCAAGATGGATTGTAGTGAAATTCTTTTACTATGTCTGGGTGCTTGAAATGCATGTTCATAGTGGGAGATGCACCAAACTCTGGAAAAAAGAAGGGTGAATGTTCAGCTGCAGCTCAAATTGAAGTGTTCTATTTTCCTTCTCAGTGCTGACAAGTCAACTCAGATCAGATCCTGAGAGGAAAGTCCCTCCAGAGTTAAATGACGGAAATGTCAAAGAGCTTTTCAACGGCGAACAAGCGTTTCATCACTATGGATTCAAAAGTTTTCATCCTAAACGTCAAAATCTTAATATCTCCTGAGGTTTTTCCACCAGTCCATTTTCACTGCTGGTTCGAAGCTGGGGCCTACTTAGAACCAGTTCTTTCTGTTTAGACCTCCAACACAGAAAAACTAGTTCAGAGCCAGAGCAAAGAACTCCTTATATTGAGGGCTAGAGGTGGGATTAAAGTGACAAGGAGACCCATTAAACATTAAGACCACCAGGTTTAATAATCCAGAGCCGGTAATCCATCCATTACTTTTTGAGTTATGCTGCTAACAGACAAACAGACAGACAAACAAACACTGGCGGAAATGTAACGTCTGCGCCTTGGCGGAGGTAAAAAGAAGAGTTTTTTTTTAAGCTGTGTATGAACATTTTCAGTTGTTTTCATAGAATTAGCTGGTATTCATACATCTGGAATGAAGCAGCTTGTAAAATTAACACTTATTGTTGTTCAATTTACCTGAATATCATTTAAACACCAGACAGCTTTGCAGAGAGCGTTCATCAACACTAACTGGGTTTTTTTTAACACCGTTTTAACACTAAACTGTCACCAGTTATTAAGACAATTAAAGATTTAATCATTTCTGTGAAGATAAACTGTCTCCCTGCACCGTGGTCCTCTACGGAAGTTCAGAATACACTGTAGCGAGGCTCAAACACTTCAGGAGTGATGTTAAAAAAACATGATGACACGTTCTTCTAGTAGAAAACAAACCAGTTCTTAGCTGGAACCAGCTTAGAATTGGCTCTAGACCAGATTTTTACAATTAGTGTAACCACGTTGGCTGAAAAGGGCTATCAGTTGATGTCTGGATTTCTTCTGTTTTTTCACCATCAAGGGGACATCTGGGGTTTTCAGTAAACCAGGAGTTGAACATCATCAACTTTACTTAAAGTAGCACTATGTTAGTTTCTAACCTTAAAAGTCTTTCTGATGGCACATTGACATTCATTATACACATTCGTTGTCCGAGGCTGAGAAACCACACTTCACAACTTTTTCATCCAGAGAAAAATGACAAAAGTCAACATTAAAACTAGGGCTGGGTATCATGACTAATTCCGTGAATCGATTCGATTCGATTCGATTCACAATAGTCTTATTATTTCAATTCGATGTCGAT
Source organism: Leptatherina wallacei (assembly GCA_028567055.1). Taxonomy (NCBI): domain Eukaryota; kingdom Metazoa; phylum Chordata; class Actinopteri; order Atheriniformes; family Atherinidae; genus Leptatherina; species Leptatherina wallacei. The sequence continues at coordinate 32,741,816 of JAOXYM010000001.1, forward strand.
TCATTTACAGCTAATTGTTTAACGACAGTTATTTTTCTTTAATCTCAGGTAACCGTTTTTATACAACACTGAGCATGATAAAAAAAGAATTGCTCTAACTATCATTAAAGTTCATGTCTCAGAGAAGGTGTTGATGTAAATAAAACTTACAAAGAATACTGGATCCATTTTAAGCCCCAATGTGATTCAGAGATTCCTGCAATGACGGTGCGTCTCCATGACAACATGACGCTCTCGGTGAAACACCAGAGCAGAAAAAAACTCCATCTGCTCCTCAGTGGAGGGAGAAGCTTTCCATCTTCACCTCGCTGACAGAATTTTTGAAACTCATATTTTTGTTTGATATTCTGATGCGCGCTCTGTTCGCTAATCACCTGCGTACGCATGTGTCTGTCTGTGTGTACATGTGTATGTGTATGTGTGAGGACACAGAGAGCAGCTGTGTGCCATCATTTAGTTTTTAGTAAAAGGACGAAGTGTAAATCTGTTTTAGAAGAAACGTGACTTAACTTACTTCTGATGAGACCTGATGGGGCGCCCTGATTGGAATTATTTCGGTGGTACATGGGTGATGACATCACTTCCTGTTGTTGAACGTGGCGGGGCTCGCAGACTTAGCGTTAGCTGCTAACGTGAGCGGTAATATGCTGCTAAATAGTTTAAAGGTGAATATAATCCACACTGGGGAATGGAAACGTCTGAATGTGGCCTCATCTCGGCAAGAAAAGCTGATTTTGGACCGAAGTGAAACAGGAAACCAGCTGTTGTCGCTAAGATCTCGGCAAGTCACGCGAGAATTGGGTAACTTCATCAGAAAATATGCACATAAAAAAAAAAATCGATCCTTATGTTCTATGAATCGATATTCAGTTTAAATCGATTAATCGATGTTTTAAACCCAGCCCTAATTAAAACTGACTTTTACTGACTCAGACTGCAGGCACGGCGCAACATGGATGCAGAATTTGTTCAGTAGTGCTTCTTTAACTTCTTAACCGCACATCTGAGCGGAATTTTTTCAACCAATTGGTGACGAACAATAAAAAATTGGACATTTAGTGCTTGAAAAAAAGAATTATACCTGCTGATCTTCAGTATGTAAGTAAGCTCTGTCATTCTGAGCACACATATGGTGTTTAGCTCAAAGCAGAAAACAGACACAGACAGGTGAAACCAGGAAGTCCAGTCCAGCTGTATTAACTCTGAATCTGCTCCTCTTACTCACTTCTACGGGTTGTGGAAGTTTATATTTGTGCCTCCCAACATAACTGCTGCAAAACAAAGAGGGATTAACGTTTTATTGCTCCAACTTTATTGCTTTCTTGTTGCAGTCCATATAACACAGCAATAACTTATGCTAGGTATGCATCCGTGAGCCACTGAGCACAACAGCAGAACAAACAGCAGAACAACATGTTTGTTGCACGGTTTAAAATGACTTTACATAGAAAACACACAGAAACTAACAGTTTCTTTTAAGTTTTTAAACTTATTTGAAGAATTTTAAGCAGGGTAATGCCACTTCAGGTTAAAACTCTGATATGTTTACAAATCTGGACGACATCAAAACTTAGGGGGCGGCATACATGCAGCTATACACACACATCCCAATGCAAAGTGTCAGATGTTGAAGTTAAACTAAAAGAAGTGCTCTGCTGCCCCCTGTTGGACATGTGGTAGAATGTCACAGTACAAGAAAGCCACTTTTAGATGATAAACATGAGCATACTTTCTCTTACACTGAGTCAAAGTCATTGCAACCTGCCTTTATTAACCAAAAGCACCCAGCATGTGGCTTTTTATAACAATCAGAAAAATAGGTTTTCCTTTTTTGCTAAATTAGAACTTTTTTCCCCACGCAACCCCACACTCAGATTTGGCCATTTACTTTGCGCCTCTGGCTATTTGCTGATTTTGGATCAAAGTGCATCACACATCAGACGGAGCCCCTCTCTGCTCATACTTCTGTACTAATAGCCTGACAACACATCTGATAGTTGGTCAGACCCTCTGAAATGATTAACTGCTGTGACCCACACCGTCCGGACATCAGGCTGTCATTCAGTCACCACTCTATTGGACATGGAATGTTTTGTAACACCGGTCCAAGTTCAGTCTGCGGTCACACAGAGACGAGAAAAGATCAGTCGAAGCTTTCAGTGACGGGGAGGGGGACAAATGGGTTGAATACAGTTGTACATGTAGATGCACAAGCGTGTGTCTGATAAATGAATGGGACGTCGGATTAACGGCCCCGCCGGCTGTGGTTGCCCGTCCAAGCGGAGCACTTTGACTCTGTTGTCCGTCTCTGTGAAGTTTATTTGGAGTTTACAGCGGTACCGTCTCCTGTCGGTCCAGACGTTGATGGGGTCACATTCCTCTCACAGCTATTGGTTTATTGTATCTAATGAAAGGCCATAATGTGTTGCCATCAAAGCGATGACCTTCTGTTTGCTTGCCCGTCCTGTGGTGAATAACAGATGCCTTCACAGTATCTGTGCCAAGGATTTCACCTCTGTCAGCATAGCCTGAGGCATGAATGTGATGGAAGATGAAGGTTAAAGCTATCAAATGAGATTTTGAAGTCTAGAATTTCTGATTCAATCTCTCATTAATCTTTTCCTTAATGAGGAAACTTCCTGAGAATCATCTGTATCTTTGACTTGTCCTGCTCCTCAGTGCTCTAAGTCTTGCGGCCGAGGATTGAGGAAGAGGAGCGTGTTCTGCCGCAGCACCGATCCCGGTGCTAAAGCCGTGGTGGTGCCCGACAGCATGTGCAGGCAGCATCACAGACCCAAAGCCCAAGAGACCTGCGTCCTGCGGCGCTGCCCCAAGAACGAGAAGCTGCAGTGGATTCCCACTCCCTGGGGAGAGGTAAGACAAAAACAAAAAAAAAAGAGGATGCATTTTGTGAAGTTTTGGCAAAGAATCTCAACTCCACGATCTATTTAGTTGCTTAATGTTGTGTTCGTCTCCCTGAAAATGCAGACATAACTTCACCAGGAAATATTTTCAGCTTTGATTCCAGTCCCTGAGAATTTAGTCTACAAAGCCTTCTTATTTTGCTTCTCCACTTTTTAAGAACAAGCATCAGTTTCACAACCAGCGGCCTCGGTGGACTAACATGCAAAACAACTTTGTCTGGACTGAACTTTGATCATTTACTACGTATTTAATCAGTTTCATCAAGCAAGAAATGATTTTCCACTTCTGCTTTTTTGAAACTATAATAAATTGGTTTCCGATTGGCTAGATTTTTGGTCATGGTGGCAGCCGTAGTGCAGCACACATTTCATTGACTAGATGAGAAATTGTCTAATTGTGGAAAATAATGAACATAATGATTCTGAATGAGTAATCAGTAACGGTACTAATGGTTAATTACAGAATGAAAAGCTGCCACACCAATGTTGTGTTGATAATGAGCAGTAACTGTGTGTGAAATCTGACTGCTTAATTGAAATGAAAACAAAAAAAAAAAAGTATTTATCGACTTGTCTGTTCTGTTCCTGAAAGACACAAAATCTACAAGCTTTCCAGGATCAGGTTACCCATCTTCTAGTATCTGTTTGCAACTTTAAATCTTTTTGTATATCCACTCCCATTGATTTAGTGTCTTCTCATAAACATTTAAGTATCCTAATGGATGAAAATCTTACTTTAAGTCAAGCATTTTAGATGAAACTGAAAATAAGATTGGGTGTTGACTTCAGGAAAACGTCTTGTTGTTCTCTTAAACATTATACAGCTCTCTACAGATGTTGGACACTGTTTATCATGGAGCATGAGGTTTATAATTACAGAAGACTATTAGGGCAGCTGAAGAAAAACAAATAGATTTCTAAGAAAAAAATCAGGAATCAGACTTTAATCTCAGAAATCCGACTTTTTCCCGAAAACTAAAAAAAAAAAAAAAAATTCAGAAAAATATCTGAATTATGACTCTTTTTTTTTAGAATCCCTTTTTTTCTTTTTCTTCAGTGGCCCTAACACTCTTCTGTATGTAATAGCCTGTAAATCCTGTTAAACCATTGAACTTTGTAATCTCAGGTAATTTATTTACATCTGAAAATCCATCCTCAGTCCGCTAGCAGAATATTTATATCCCTCTCATAACCTTCCTTCCCGCTTTCCCAGTTTCTCGTCAGTTTCTTACTTTCCCCCATTGATGTAGAAGACAATAGGTCTGAAAATGTCTAATTTGAACCCGTTCAGGAATTTTAAACTTATTTTAACGATTAGAGCCATGTCCTGTAAGAATGATTAATACCTATATTTAATGAGCAAACTGCAGGATGTGTTTTGGAGTTCAGTGCAATACAGCACCAGTTGACAAGGTTGCCAGTCCCTGTGTGGATGTGATTCTTTCAGGAACAGGAGAAGCTACATCCAAATTCTCATGTACATGTGCACAAGGCCTGAGATATAAACCACAGGACTGCTCATGTCTATGAAGATCTGAAAAATAAAATAGGGTCAGACTGGAGCGGATCCTCTGCTGTTGTTTAATTCTGGAAGAGGAAAATAACACAGATGTTCTCATCACAAGGTTTCACTTTGACTTTGCTATCCTATCATTTTCTCTTCTGGTCGTCTTCTCACATGCTTCTCTCTTACTGGCACATTTCTAGTTTTTTTTTTCTCATGTTGGCTTTGTATTCTTTGAAACGCTGGTTTGTCTGAGCCCACCCTGCGTTCAGCCTCAAACCCTCCTGATCAGTGGATTAAAGATTCCCCTCATCCTCAGAGCCCACAACTAGACAGCTTCCTTTGAAATCTAAATTGACCCTAGGACCCTATTTTCATCCATCCATCCATCGTATACACCCACTAATTCCAATGCAGGTTTACAGGAGGGGGCCAGAGTCCATCCTATTACTAAAAGGCAGGGAGCACCCTGGATATACAGAAAATCAACCATTGATGCTCACACTCATTCCTAGGGAGACCAATGAACCCAGCAACAATGTTTTTGGACTGTTGAAAGAAGCCAGAGTACTACCACTACTACCACATTTTTCACATTCACCTGAAATATTGTTGAAAGATGTTTTCTGAACAAACCTGTGATGACTCATCTGACAACTACAGAAGCAAAAGTTCAAGTTTTTACATTACTGTAACAGCATCCTTTCCCAGTTACCAGTTACCTATCAAGTGCTAATCAAAAATATGAATAATAAGTTTAAATTAGAATATAGCAGCACCGGCAAGAAGACAGGTCCATAAACATATAAATACACGATGAAACAGCATGTTATCTATATCTTAGACACAAAAAAAGACCCAAACTGTTTTTGTTTCACTGAAATTAAGAAATCAGTAGCTCTATAAATTACTCTTTATTTTATTTTTTACTTTTTCTTTTCTTTTCACCTTTCCAAAAATCACAATCAGGGTAAAAACAAATAAACATACACACACAACAACTCTTATAAATGAATCGCTACAACTGTAATTCTTCATTTAAGTCTGAGCTGCTGGGATTCAGCCCAAAGGAATCGGACCTTGTGATGGTGTGAGTTAACTTGGTCGGTGCACGTTTTTTGCTTCTGTTGCAAAGAGCATCATCTAAATGAATCCTTCTTCATGTTACATGTCTGAGGTCTTTGGTTCATCCCAATTCTTAAGCTTGTCCTTATTTTGCTGAGGTAGGAAGCCTCTTTTATTTCAGGGATCAAGGAGAAGATGATCATCCAACTCATTAACTGGCATTCCCGATGGCCACTAGTCACTGATCCCTAAAAATGGAGGTACTTTGCCTCTGAAAAATTAGGCCTTTGAGTTAGGTGTTTACATGACAATGTGACTGAATGTTGTTGTGGTCTCTGATATTCGGACCACATTGCATTGCATTGTTCACAGGCAATCTCACAGGTTTCCTCTGGGTACTGTGATGAGAAATAATAGTTGGAAAATATATTCCTCGTCAGAGTTACTCACAAGTTTGACTATGTGCTTATCCAGTCCAAAGCCAATCCAAATCCTTAAAACTGGGATATACGTTTTTGCACCTCCACAGAAACATGAGTTAGGATGCTCCGAGTGCATCTAAAGTCTAAGCTGCTATACAAACACCTCTTTGTTCTCATTTATGTAAAGTATAGTATGTTTGAGTGGGAGAAGTGGAGTCTACAAGCTTTAAATCTCAGAATATAGAATGAAAACTGTCAGTGTGAAAGTTTCAAAACTAGCAGGGGGGGTAAAAGTACAGACAACTACACTGTCTGTCTGCTCATAATAAATATTAACTGTCAAATAGTCGGTAAAGCATATAGCAGTTTGGCTCTATTATGACAATGATAAGTGAGCCTGTGGTGTCTGGTGAAACGGGAATCCCCCACATCACCTACACACACTCTCAGAGTTCATTTTCTAAAATGGTCCCTCCTGCCTGCACTCCGTTTCAGTGCTCCAGGTCTTGTGGCTCAGGCATCCAGAGGAGAGAACTTCGCTGCGGGGAGAGAGACTCACAGGGAGGGTATGTGCCTTCAATTACGCACCAAGTCATACACTTCAGCAGACACTGGAGACCCCCGCTGTGTCATCTGTGTGCCATCAAGTGAATCATATTTTCTCTGTTTTCAAATGGGAATCTCCGTAGGAATTGTAATTTTGAGCAGACAGTCTGTCTTCTCCCGCACAGGTATGTGGAATTCCCCATACGGAGGTGCAGGAATATGGCCAAGCCTTTGGTGGATCTTCAGCAAGTGTGTAACCGAGGTCCGTGCCCAGAGCTCCCGCGGGTGGTCCCTGGCAGAACAACCACCAGCGCTGTGGTCTTAGGATGGTACTCATCTCCCTGGCAGCAGGTACATCTGCTCCCGCTTTGTTCCAAAACCATCTACACCAGGAGCTTTTAGAGCTGTACAGTACATGTGCGTTCCAGCTGAAAATCTGCCAGTTTGGACATTTTTTCCCACATGTGTAACCACGTTCGATGATTACACCTGCAATGTGTTTGAATCATACTGCCAAAAGGGATTCATATCACTTTGTTCAGTGTGGCTTGGAAGTAATGAGGTGTTGGTATTTTACTTTTCCGCCATTAAACCAAAATCATCCCACTGGGTCATCAGAAGCTTCCAAGTTTGCATTTAAATCAGACTAAAGATTAAAAACCACAATGCAGGTCAGCATCCATCAGGGTTCCTTTACTTCCTAACCAGGGCTGGACCGTGATTGATTTCAACATGAATGGTTTAAAAAGAAAAAAAAAAGCTTTTCTCCCGCATCTATTCTCATACTGATGACTGTAGTATATCTGGCTCTTTTCTCTAGAAAGCTGTTGCATGAATAAGGCAAATTCAGTCAGGGCCAAACCTTTTCTGTCCAAGACATGAGATTACAAGTGGTTACACTGTACTTATATATCTGTAACCTCAGAGGCAGACTGCAGCGTGTAGGTGGTAAACTGACAGATGTAGCTTAGTGCTTCGCCAGCAGGATAATAAGGGCCATGGGGAATGGACCTCAGATGAAACCCAAAAGCTTCACTCTCCTTCAGAGCCTTTTCAGGGATAGGTTGCGTGAGCTATGTGTTACATCATCTATTATGCAAAAAGTCTTAGGGGCAACCTCTTTTAGCACAGTGGCTCATTCTGCTTGATCTCGAGCTTCTGATGCCTGTATGTCTCCACCGGAGAATATATCTCCTGAGAGCTTGCTGGAGGGCGAGTACATGCTGCTTGGGATGTTTGTATTCTTCATCTGTTCTTTGTCTCGGCATAGACTTTTCCTCCGTCCATCCATCCATCCATCCATCCTCCTCCCTCCCTCCTATGTTCCTTTTATGACGAATGCTTTTACTCCAAGTGCTTCAGAGTTTCATCTGCTTCTCCTATTTGTATCTCTGTGCCTCCTGTCGATTCTCTGTTCATGCTGCTAAATCTTTTCTTTCTGTCTCCCTGCTGCTTATATCCTGCCCATGTCTCAGTGCTCTGTGTCCTGTGGAGGAGGCGTTCAGACTCGAACCATCCAGTGTCTCCGACAAGGTCGCCCCGCAGCCGGCTGCCTGCCCCACCAGAGGCCTGTCACTTCTAGGGCATGCAACACACACTTTTGCCCTCCAGCTCCCCCGGCTCCAGCCCAACGGCCCGGCAGCAGGGTCATAGCTGCTGGACCGACACTGAAAGGTGAAGTCCTCAGAGAAAAAAAGAAAGTCTTATCCAGCTTCAAAGATTTCTGCTTATGAATTCTTCTCAATCTAGAAACATAGAGCAGCTCAGCTGGATTTAACACTTTCTGTTAACAGATTTGTTCAGTTTATTTTTAGCGTAGATAACAGTGAGACAATAATCTTGGTCCTCAGAGGATGAATCATACTGACTCCATTGTTTTTTGAGCTAAGTGCCACTAGTATTAGCTTGCTGTCATTGTTAAACCACAATGTAAACAGTTTAGCTCTTTAGCATGCTAGCACCTAAGCAACACGTTAAACATTATTATTGCAATTTAAAGGGTTACAACAATGCTCAACTAAAACTATAAAATAAATTCACTGTTTTCCAGGAAGGCAACCTAATGCTGACATTAAACCTAGCCCATTAGCAAACTAAGCTAATGCTTTTCTTAGCTAGCCCAGTGGCGCCTTACAGTAAACACTAATGTCAGCTTTATGGAGCTAAAATGACTCCACCAGAAGATATCTCACATGATTTGGCAATGCACTGAGTTATCTAGATAAGCTGTATTTCTGACACTAAGGTGAAATAAAGGAATTTTGTTAAGGTCAAATTTTGTTTCAGTGGCTCCGGAACAGAGCAAATAAAAGAAAATAAAGAATAAAGAAAATAAGGATTAATATATTTAAAAAACTACCGATTAAAAAAAAAGTAAGTTATAATATAATATAAAATATGACGATGTATTTAGATAGGAACAAGTCTTCAAGTAGCCGTATAAACACACACATAGTATGGTAGTAATAATAGAAATAGTACCCGGATCCTAAAATTCTGATTTTATGCATACAAAAGACAACATCAGAGGAAACAGAAATATAATATGGAGCCTAATCAAACAGATGTTTGAGGTCAGCTTTACATTGTTTATGAACAGATAGATGCAGTATTCATATCATCATAAAAAGGGGTTCATCCACTATTTTCAAGATGTAAAGAAAACAGAAGAACTTTCACATGATCAAGTTGCTACTTTTTCATGGATTTATTCATATCATACATTAAATGTCCTTAAACCGTTACCAGAATTTCTGTGTAATTCAGTAACTAATTTCAGTGATTTTCTAAGACGAACCAACAGCGATCCCTCAACAACAATCCATACAATGAGCTGCAGCAGCTTGAATGATCCATTTCTTTTGCTATTTTCTGCAGATGAACACTGCGTTGACCACTTCGGCTGGTGCCACTTGGTTCCCCAACATGGTGTTTGTAATCATAAGTTCTATGGACAGCAATGCTGCAAGTCCTGCTCCAGCAAGAAGCCATAGAGCTCTGACACCTCTGAGTCTGCGGCATGTGGCCTCTGAAGGAATCACCTCCACAGAAAGCCATTCAGGGACGAATGCTCATTACACACAAAAACTGCACCCAATGCTGTGTGTTTACCTCCTGGAGTACTTGACCAATGCATTTTGTAAAGAAGTAAAAGAGAGGATCCATGGACTCAAAGAGAGCAATTGTGACTGCTGATGCTCCTCTGCCAAAGTGGTATCACCAGGTCACTGATTACGTTTGAACTGGAAAGTTGGTGTAAATCCCATTTGAAGACATGTTGTTGTATTATATATGTTGTCACTTTGTTGTGCATTTTCCTTTTGGATCCTCTGAAACTAGAAAGCCATCATGAGAACAGAAATGGACTATCGTGTTTTTAGCTTGCTTATGTGTTGTATATTTTAAGGCATCTGGTTTCATATGCCTCTATTTAAGTTATTATGGGTTGTGATATATGATTTTACATTCTGTCAGCTGTACAGTGGACCAGTGACATGTTATGACTGTATTTGGATAGCTATGCCACAGCTTTCTGCCAGTCACCTTTGGATCCATGTGAGGAGATTTTATATGAGGCATTAGTAATCAGCGATCAGCTCTGCTCCCTCACACATTGCCTGCTTTCCCTCTTCGCTGCTGCTGAATCACAGCAGGATCCATCATTTCTGTGCATTCCATTCATGTTAATGCAGTGAAATCAAGCCTATTGGTGTATGAAACACATTTTATTCAGCTGCTCTGCTTTGGTTGTCCTTATCTCTCCTGTATCACTATGTTAAATAGCTTGACCATCCAACTCTCTTTCTTTTCTTCCCTACATTCTCTATTGATTGCAGCCAAAATGAGGTGAATAATGAGTAAGACTATCTGCAGGCCTTGGGGAGAGAAGAGGAGGGTGAAGAGGGAGAGAAAGGGATGATTGCCAGGCAGGAGTGGGTATAGTCTAGATAGCAAAAGAGGTTTTTGCTTGTTTAGAGAAAACAATGTCGGAATGCTCTCCACAGATGTCTGCTCAAAATGTGGAGATTTGGCAGGTGGAGTTTGAGATAAGAGACGACACTCTCGCGCTTGGTCTGATGTTGATGAGCTCGCAACACATCAAAAAATTGTTTTGAAGGCCTCACTTCTCCTGTGGACACAGACATGTCCTGCTCTTTCATCATAAAAACAATTGGAGCGATGATTTAGCTCAGACTAGTGTCTCCTGTTGAACCATGCTCCGCTCTCCCAGCAAGCAGTGACTGAAGATGCATTCCCATCAGCTGCTTAATCTACATGTCAAAAACGAAAAACTGAAAATTTATTGGGTGTTTATGTTTCTTTAAATACAGAATACAGGTTGAAAAGCAACTTTTGGTTCTATTGTTCTATGTCTTAATCATGAAATCATACGATCATTTCCCCAGAACTTGAAATAAGAGGAAACTTTTACAAAGAAATAGATTCATCCATTAAAATTTAATTACTTATTAATATTGTTTTTTCCCTGCAATAAAACAATAAAACTTTTTAATTAAATAATTCTCATTTTACACTATAAAAAACACAAATCCACTTAATCCAGTCTTACTCTTTAATGAAACTCAGGCTGTTTGTTGCACCTACTTACTGTAACTAAAAACCTTCTATGGCTACTTTATATTTCCTTTTATTGATCATAAAATATATGTGACGTGAAATTAAAAAAAGAATATTTACATTTCACATTACATTTTTGTGATATAAAAGTAAAAATGTGTATTTAAAAATATGATGCAAAGAAATTGGGAATCTTTTGTTATTTCTGTTATTCATTTATAGTTGATTTATAGTGTGCGCTCAAGTGAGGTGATCTGATTCTGGTGGTTAGGGTCTGCTGTTGGGGTCATTTTGCTGGCTTAGTTTGTATCATTTCAGGGAAGGAGTAATTGGAAATCAGTTCAAACTTTCACAGAAAAAACAGGATGTTAAGCTCTCGTAGCATATGAGTTAATATTTTCACCTAATATCATTTACAACAGGTTACTGCCTTTTGCAAAGAAATCATCATCTAAAATCACATCTATTGAGCATTTTTTTGGTCTACAATCAATACAAACAATACACTTTACTCTTCTTGTACACTTCAGGTATGCACTTTGCACCATCTGTTTAACACCACATGGTAGAGTTAGCAAAGTTAGCAATTAACGGGTGGAAACAATGCAGCATGTAGCTTATGAAAAAGTTTCTATTTATTATCTTCTTTTGTCTTATATTTTGAATTGTACATATTTGTGAAAAGTTCCTATGGCTTGCATTGCAAACAATAAAGGAAATGAGGAAGAATAAGCAAAAAGTAGCCAAGATAAAAAAGCATTTAAGGTAGAAAATATTGACATCCGACACAGCTGCCTCCCCCGTTTTATCAGAGAAACTGTTTTCAGTACATATTTACATCACCTGCACTTATAGCTCATAGAGCAAGATACCTTTCTCTTCATTCCTCTCTCCTCTTTGAGAATTTTAGGGATTCATAAAGGAAAAAGGAGGAAGATGACAGGTTATGATATGGAGAAATAAGAACAACAAAACATGTGTAATAGAATTTGATGATCTTTTACTGGAAAGTAGGAAATATTCAGCAGAAAAGCCTCTTAAACCTGTCAGAATAAACCGGAGAACATTAAAGGTGCAGGTTATAGATCCAAAACACCGTCATTAAAGATGTTAAAAAAGCTTGTAAAGCTTCCAGAGCTATAGAAGCTGATGATAAACATATTGGTTTAACCCCTTTAGTATATCACATTCACTTTATATGTGCTATTTTCTGTTTTTGCTTTAATGAACCGATAGCTCAGCTTCTAAGTTTGCCCTGCCCTCCCCATAAAGACAGTGATCTTAATGACCTGTTAAGACTCCACTCAGTGGGGGGAATTGGCTACATGATTGGCATCTTTGCGACTTTAGAAAAATGTGGAAACTTTTTGCACCCCTTCATCAAAACTTTTACAGTGAGAAGCATGCTGGGATTTATGCTACCAAACTGTGTTTTTTTTATGGTGATTATGCCGCTCTCTCACACACTGTGGGGGCTCCGATTGCTCTTTAATCAAACCGTCTGCATGAATCACGGAGCCTAGAGTCCTCACTTCGGTGGCATGCTGTTTATCGGCATGCTGTGACCTAGACACCTCAAGCTGGGGGCCCACACACAAATATCACGGCTCCGCTAACATAAACAACTCTGTGTGTTTACTTAGCATCACTCTGATTTTAAAGATGTGCGACAAAGACCATGCTTGTGTAATTTGGGGTTACTTTTTTACATGCTTTTTTACATGCATATTTTACATGCTTTTCCAAATTGCATTTTCAGCTTAAACTCCCAAATGTCCAAGTGTGTCAGTGTCTTTAAAGCAGTAGTGGAGAGTCAATACATATGCATTGTTCCTACTATTTGACTTGTGTGCCTTCTTCTCAGTGAGGCAGTAATTTTACTGCTAATCACTTAGAAGGCCAAGATTCAAATAAAGACATAGAGATCATATTTCTGGGGCTGCACGGTGGTGCCTCACAGCAAGAAGGTTGCTGGTTCGAGCCTTGGCTAGGGAGGGGTTTGAACAGGGGCCTTTCTGTGCAGAGTTTGCGTGTTCTCTCCTGTAACTCCAGCTAAAGGCAAATTACCGAAGAGAATAAAATAGCATACAGAATTGTGAACATGCGTCAAAGATTCCCGTGACTCTAATAGGAATGGCAGGATTTCCATTTAACTCCTATACAAACACACGTAAATGAGCCATAATTCACACGGTACCATCGTGAGTTTTATTTAAAGATATAAAAGAGCAACCTATATGCAACCATTTCAGTTGATGGACTTGTGACATCAACATAATTTTTTTTTAAATCAGCATTTAAGTAAGCAAATATTTTATCCTTTATGTATGTGGAAGTGAGAAGTTGAGCCTTTTATATTGAATAACAGGTAACAATCTGTAATCTTTCTCAATGTGAGGTACCACAAACTGCTTTTAGATCAGACCAGTCCTGATGCCAGGACATGTTAGTGTGATGATGCTGGGTATTTGGTGCCGGTATAAAGATAACTGATAAATAATTATTAATGAAAATTATATTTAAAAGTATAGAAATTAAAATTAAAAAGGCTATGTCCTGAATTTGAGGGCCTGATTTGTGAATGGGTTAGACTGATTAGACTATAGTGAATATCATTCATGTTCCACAAAAAAGTTGAAAACTTTTCAGCAAGGGAGCAATAACTTTGTAAAATGTCCTCAAGCCAGATGCTAATTAGCCTGTCTTTAATTCATTACTGTCTGGTGCCCACTGTGTTTACAGTCCACAGTAAAGTTCAGCTACTCGATGTAAATTCTAGAAAAAACACAAAGAAGGATTTTTTTTGTTTTTTTTTTAAACTTTGGAGATCAAGAACATTCATGTGGTTGACAAAGCTTTGTGGGAACAAGGATTTATTCTGGCGTCTGTGTTGCAATCATTGCTGTCCTGTGGTGCAGCCTCAGAGAGCCCTTTACATGGCTGCTTTAAGATCCATCTAAGCTCCTTTCATTTCTGCTTTAACTACATGTGTCTATGAAAAGCCTCACCCAAAGTTAAATGAATCACTGTTTTTGGAAAGCTGGGACACATTGTGCACACCGAACCAGAGTAGATGCCCTGGCCTGTCAACTCCAAAATAGGCCTGCCTCTCTTAATACCTTCTCTAGCCATCTGATCGATACAGGTATTTCTTTCCTGTTTTCAGCATGCTCTGGAGGTCCTTCTTTTTCTCTTGTTGGCAAAGCCCCAGTCGTTGTCGGTCCAGCTGTAAGTCAAGGCCAGTTGTTATTTCCAGCTTTGACATTCCTCCACTAGCAGTCTGTCAGGCAGACTGGCTGAGAACGTCGTTTGTGTGCTCTTGGCGTGCAGTGAACCTTGATAGGACCCTTCACAACTGACAGCCAGCCTAATCACATCTTAACAGAGTACCATCTTCGTGTGTGGGTGTGCGTGTGTGTGTGAATGGAGAGAAAGTGAGAGTGATCTCTTTATTTCTTGCAGGGCTTACTCCGAGGGCAGGCTTCACAAGTGAGAGCTGTCATATTACAACGGAACCTCTCCCATCAGTACTTGTGTATACGGCAGAGTTCAACGGGCACGTGCCCACACAGACAAAAAGATAGCAGATACACACTTATCCCTTTCTTCATCTCCAGCCCTCTACTCCCCTCCTCTCTCTCTCTTCTGTGGCACACACACACACACACACACACACAC
>JAOXYM010000001.1:32756632-32767461 GCA_028567055.1 Leptatherina wallacei
CACACACACACACACACACACACACACACACACACACACACACACACACACACACACACACACACACACACACTGTAGCTGCCTGCACGGAGGAGACCCGGTATTTGCTGCAGGGTGACTGCAGGTAGATCACAGCATTGGCGAGGCTTTAGAGGTGCACAGCTAAGTGGGAGTTACTGTGTGGGTCTCATTTGTTGCTGCCAGGCATCTCCTCTAACGTTAAGAGATCTGCCCAACGCAGATCTCCATGATTAAGAGCTCAAAGGACGACTGGCAGCTCTGCGTCGAGGCATGCCTTTGTGTCTCTGTCACAATGGATGATTTAAGAGTCGGGTAAAGACCCCTGGATCTCTCGCTCGCGCCTTGCTTAACCTCCTCAGCTCTGCTGAACCCTCGGCCTGCCATCCTTGTCCATTACAAACTCCCGGCCTGTCTCTCATTAGCCCCCGCTGCCATTCATCTTCATCGTTTTTATTTTTGGTTTTTGCATCCCCTCACCTCATCTCTCCTCTCCAACCCCTCTGAGTCCTCCAGCTGCAGTAGGTTTTTCTAACTCACGCCGCACCTCACCTGCCTCTCTCGCTCTGAGTTTTCATCCCATTTCCTCGCTTATGCGCTTGTAAACTCTGCAATGTTTCCTTTGGGGCAGCCAAAATTACTTTATAACCCCACCTAATTCTTGTTTTTCTGTCTGCAGTGGCTTATTTTGAAAGGAGCAGCTTCCTTTTTTGAGAATCTTCTGAAGTTATTCAGTTCAGAGGCAAATCCCAGTGTCCACTGACACTGCTTCATAAAAAAAACACTGCTTACTTGCACATTTTGAAAACACTGCTCCTTCAGTGTTTGTCATAGTGCAGCAAAGCACACGGTGCAGCACTCTTACAAAATATGATTGCACAGAAGCTTGTTTTTTTTTTTTTTTTGCTAATAAAAGCTTACTCCACCCCCCCTCTCTCTCTTTCTCTCTCTCTCTCGCTCTCTCTCTGGAGCATAAAGGTGCTTTTCTGAGCATCCCCTCTCAGATCCATTTGAGTAAAAAGCTTTTACTTAACGCATTTTCTCCTCGAAGCTATGAATATTATTGATCTGTGTGTTTACAGCCACTCTCTCTCATCTATCTTCCTTTGAGTGGTGGTTTCTCATCATTTTTTCCCTGAAATGTAAGAATTGATCAGGATCCTTGAGACCCTGTAGGCATCAGCTGCTGCTGTGCCCACTTCCCTGTTAACCCCGTGCCCTTGAGAGAACAGTATCCAAGTAGCTGCAAACAGACTACACACCTTTTTTTTTTGTTGTTGTTTTTTTGCCTTTCTCCTGTTTATATTTGCTCCTGTTGTGTGTTTTTATGTGATTTAATCAATGTAAAGTCACCCATTTCTTTCCCAGCGCCTGACACCTAAACCCCCTTCGCTCCCAGGAGATGTATTGTTTTGCATTCCATCATCTCATAAATAAAGATCCATCTGCAGTACATACGCATATATATACACACACATCTGCACACGAGCTGCTTTCGAATTGATATTGAGCTGTTTGAAAAAGCTGCTGTTGAGCTGCATGAAAGACAGAACAGAGAGCAGGTATGACCACTAGAGGGCAGTGCTCACTCATTAATTTCTCAGTCATGTGCTTTGTCTTCTCCCCAACATTTTAAATGCGAATAGCAAAAAAAACAACACATCAACAAATACAAAGAACAACAGCAGCTAAATGAATCACTCTCTCACACATCTAAGATATAAGATCTATGCAAATTGACTCCCTTTGATTATTTTTTTCTTAAAACACATGCATTCATTTGTTTGACCTTTGTTACTTGGTTAAACAAGTCACTTCGTGAAAATTCCCAAACTACATTTGGACAGGCGTCTTGTCAATGTTTGTTGCTCATACGGCCATATTTTATTGATGAACTGTGCACTCAAGCTGACCGCAGGGAATGCATCTGCATTACAGATATGTTAATTCCAAACATATCAATTTTTCAGACCTTTTGTCCAGAGTGGCAGATGTATCTGTGAGGCCATCCTTCATTTTTTTGCCCCTCATGGATAATAAGATTTATAAAAACAACAACAACAAAGCAGGTTTGATTCTGGAGCCACCAGTGATTTTCCGAAGGTAAATAAGGTGCTCTCCAGCATTTTGAGGACAAAGCTGAATTACAAATAATCAGGGGGAAACGTCATCGGATTCAAAGAAACAAGGTCAGAGAAATAACCAATTAAATATTACTTTTTTGTGCAAGGCAAGCAACAAAAATGTGAAAGGGGGAGGCATTCCCCTTCGCTGTGGAAAAACAACAAAGGAATGTGTTCAGTGTGTAGGTAATTGGTCAAGGTTACAAACCTTGATAAATCAAAGAATGCAAGTACTTCAAAAAAGGACACAGCAGTACTCACATTACAACAATTACATTATTTTCAGACACATTTAAGTCCCCGGCACACACATAAACAATGATTATCCTTTCCATCACCAGCGTCTACCCCTTACTTGACCTCTCTCTGTATGTTCTGTGGTATTGAGTGGCACAAACGCAGCAAATGAAAGCCTCCACATCAGGCCCACTTCAACAAGACTTTCATCTTATTCAAGCCTTTATGAAACTAAAGAGATTGTGTTTTGAAAGCAATAGGACGTCTGCTTGAACAAAACGTCCCATTCAGACGGAGATTTCTTTTACTCGCTGCCATTTCATCTAAATTGAGAACATTTCTGGGAGCTCTGAATCATTTTGAGAGACCAAATTCTCACATTGCTGCTGTGTGAAGTTGATCTTTGGCAATTCTGACAGATCAAAATAACTCAATAAAATGTTAAAAGATGGGGCTACAATGGTATCCTTCAAACCAAGACTAGTTTGGACAAAGTTAAATTCCTGCTTTAGTTCATCCTAGTGCCGCTGCTGAGTTAAAACATTCAGCTGACTCTCTCTGTGGAGGGGGTTGGTGTGTCTTTCAAATAAAGAAAAACTTTAATATTCCAAGAAAAAATGTCCACAAAACTGGCATAAAAAGGCCATTTGCAGCGGTTACCACAGCAAGTGTGCTCATGCGGGCTGGATTTCATATGAGAGCATATTTCAAAGTTGCCTTGTATTAAAAACAAGCCAAACTTTCTCCAAGACAATTGTGGCAACTGCAAGTAAATCTCAGCATCTGTCAGAAGCATCTCTGAAATGAAGAGATTTCTATATGTATAGACAGAAAAAAAAGAATGAGACAGAGAGAGATGGAGTGAGAGAGAGGAGTGTGACAGATCTCTCATTGCTTTTAACCTATTGCCTCTGGCGAAATCCACACATAAAAGTGAAGGAAGCATCACATGCAGCCAAAACGGCGAACAGCACTTTTACAAAAACAACTGTCAACTGAAGCTGGAGTCTGTGCATTTGACGGCTCACCTCACATTACACCGAGCAGATTGTTTGTTAAATGGTGTGGATGTGAAAAGCATAAAATAAAAAAAAAAAACTACTCACAAACAGGTTTGTCTTTATTACGTGTAAAATTGGGAGCGCCGAGTGATCGCTCCGTTGTTCTCTCCAGAATTTCGACTGCAATCCCATCAACATTAGACAGCAATCAAATGAAGCTAATCAGTCTAACCGCATGCCCCTCTGCCACTTCCCTCATCATCCCCTCAACCTTTCCCAACTTGCCTCCCACTGGCAGAGAAAAATGCTCCATAAGAGGGGATCTCTGATGAAAAAGTTTGTTTCATTTTGGGTCAGGTTTCCTTTCTGAGCAGTGGGGGGGGGTTGGTAAAGGAGCAGGGAGAGGTGGGAAAGTGTTTCTGGCTGTGCTGGTGAGGTTCAGTTTCATTGTTACCTTTGGTACACCTCAGCTAATCATCTAACTCAGTGGTCGGTCCAGCAACCAGGAGACTCCAGTACCTCACCCCTCCCTCTGCCTTTCCCACGTTGGCCTCAATTAGTGAGGAATTAAAATCCCTCTTCATGGATAGGATTCATGCGGGACACTTCTCCTTAATTACAGCAGCTCTCCATGTGCTGCTGGGGACTGATTGCAAGGCAAGACATTCTCCAGCCCAGCACCCTCCACCCAGCCCTGTTTTGGTTTTTCTGGAATACTGTTGTTCAAATCAGCAGGCACTTGCAGATTAGCTATTCACATGATACAACAGTGCACAGCTACAAGTGTCAGTACAATTTCTTTACCTATTTATCCCGCAGCCTACAGCAACTCCAGGGAGACTCTTTTTTTAATGCAGAAACAGACAATTGCACAGCTGTGAAAAAGTTTTGTTTTCAGCCCTTGTTTTGTTACGGTTTCTACAAACTTGAGGAAAAATGTGTTAACTTATACGTACTTATACGACTATGGTGCTCAATATTGTCTCTGACTGAGGCTGAGATATACTTGCTTTTTAACTTTGTGCTCATGTAGGCAACCGGCTACCTTGTGAGGTAATGGTTCACGTACTTGCTTGGGTACTACACTTGTTACCGGAAGATCTCACTGGAGGGCGCATTGGAGCGCAGGCCGGATTTGTGGGGTGTAAACAAAATGATAAACATGGCGACGATAGTGGAGGTTGGTGTTTGGTTATTTGTCGAGATCATGACAGTAAAAAACAACAGCAGAGGTATCGTAGACGGTATATGAGGTCCTTAAACAATTGCAACACATTTGAGTCTCTTGTTTTCATCTGTCCATCCTCAGACCTGGGGCTGCATGGTGGTGTGGTAGTTAGCACTGCAGCCTTACAGCAAGAAGGTCATTGGTTCAAGCCAGCTGGGGAGGGGTTTGAACAGTGGCCTTTCTGTGTGGAGTTAACATGCTCTCCCCGTGTATGCATGGGTTCTCTCTGGGCACTCCAGCTTCCTCTGCATGTATGGTTGTTTGTCTCTCTGTGTTGGCCCTGCAATGGACTGGCATGCACCCTGCCTCTCACCTGCTAATTGCTGGGATAGGCTCCAAGAAAACAAATATAAGCAACATTTTCCTCCCAAATTTTTTATGTAGAGTCTGATGATGCAGGCCAAAACAGTTGATATTTACATTTGAACAAGTAGCTCCACTGTATATTAACAGTAAAAATGGTGTGTCTTAAAAGCAATATTTTAGCCCTAAACATAATAGTTATCTAACTATAACCAACAGTTTTTTATTTCTGATCTTAACCTAATAACGTTTTTTCTAAACCTAAGCAGGAAGTGATTTTTTGTTGTTGTTGTAAGTTGTGTTTACTTAAATGGCAACCAGAAAAATGACACCCATGAAGATCATGGTTGCAATGTAAAAAGAATGGATTTTAGTTCTAACCAGGATTGTTTTCTAATTTTAAATAAATAGTTTTCATTTTCAGCCCCTATCAAAATTACATTTTTGGCCCCGCCCAACCAGGAAGTAAGAGTTTTGTCAAAATAGGATGAGTTTACAAGTAATCAGAGGATCCAGCAAAATGGCATTTATGAAGGTGAGATTTGCCTTGAAAACAAAGAAAAAAGTATTTCAGTCCCAACCTTACCAAAAGTATTTTAAATAAGTGTTTCTGGGCTATCACCCAAGCATACATCAGAAGTGAAAAACATGTTTGCCTTTAACTCGAGACATGAAATGAATGAATGGTCTCTACAAGTTTCCATACATAGGAATAATAAAAAAAAATTCTGAACATTTCTATTTACATAATATACTCTACATTATGACCTTTGTGTCGAAAACACATTTCAATGTCCTCCACTGCTGAAGAACACATTGAAGCAGAGCTGGAGTTGTCCTTGTAATGGCGTGATGTAATGTTTTCTGTTAGATTCGATTGCCACCATGTGACTGCTTCCTGAACCGGTCCTCAGGATGATTTCAATTCATTGTTCTTTATTCAAACGCCATTTTTTGGGTATATGAAATACAAAGAAAAATTCAATGTTAAAAACCACATGTATGGAAGCTTATGGGACACCCTGTACACCTCCCTATAGGTTGCTTGCATATTGCAGCTTGCAAACGCAATGCGTTAACTTTTGAGACCTACACAAACACTTCAAACAAACACAAAAGAGGCAGCCATGATAAGTATGCAATAAAAAAAAAGGATTTTCGCGGCCTGACTGTATATTGATGGGTAAATATGGAATGTAGGCATGTTAGTATCAACGCTAGCTTAGCTAGGTCCACCATTACCATGTCAAAAAAGGAAAGATAAAGCCATTTTCTACTGCAGGAACTGTTGTCATCTATCCAGCAACTTAAAAAATATGTCTGAATTTAAATTAAGGAGATAGCTGCATGGCATCAAAACTAAAAAGCACCATGTTCCAGGAAATATTGAGCCTGAACAGTTTGAAAAGGTTTACACCAATAACTATATTGCCACATATGGATACAAATAGCAATATATCTGGAAAAAAGGCATCTACTAAACCTACACTTGATGGTTTGGATCTTTATTTGGGAGGGCAAAAAATAACAGCCTGCTTCCACAACCCACATCTCAATGTTGCTTTTTGCAAAAAGGTTGGAATAATTGCTCTTTGTCTTTGCACCTGTGTTACACAGAAAGGCCAGAAACCCTCCTTGAATTTCTATGAAAAAGCCCATAAGAGCCACTTGTGGTATAGGAACAGAAACGGGCTGAAGTGGCTGTAATATTCTGGAATTAGCAGTGATAGCTGAATACTCAGCGAGGCAAGTGGGTACACATCTTCTTATGATATTTTTACATCTCATGTCTGAAAGAAGAGAGCGAGAGGTGTGAGAGGAGGCACCCATAAAATATCTTCGTGGTACTGCTTACATTCGCTTCACATCAAATGTGGAAGTTTATATTTTACATAGTGTATTAACATATGAAGCTAAACCACATTCACTGATGTCAATTCTCTCTATTTCAAATTCATATTCTAATGTGGTAATGTCCTTTCACGGTTCCCTTTAAATAGAAGAGCCTTTGGTGAATTAACTAAATTATATCAAAAGGAGGGGCTCAGTAGCTGAGATGGCCTATTTTCTCTTACTGGGAAAACCACATGCATACTGGATCCTCTGGAAGACAAATGTCACCAGGCTACCTTCCACATTGGATTTTGCATTTTGTAACAGTGCTTAGAGAGCTTTCATAAATCAGCTGAGGCTAGTTTTTTTCCAATCTTCTGAGAAGTTAAATTTACAGCAGCCTTAAAGGTGGCATGAGGGATGAGCACCATTGTCATTTTTAAGGAAAAAGGGAAATGGAATAAAAGATAGATGGATATGTGCTGAAAAAAGATAAAGGGGTGCCAATGGAGCATTTGTGGTGAAAAGAGAGAAAGTGTAACAGGAATATCAGATCGACCAAAGCCTCTTTATTTTCTTTTTATATTCATCTATTTTTACCCTTCTTTTCCCCATTGACCCTTACTTAAATGTGTATCAGCAAACATAGATTAAAAGTGCAATGATCAGGTATGTATACTGTAAACGGTTTGGGACCGCGTGTGTGTGCCTGCAGTACCAAGACACACCTTGAGGTGCAACCTGGACACATCTTCAGTGATGTACCCAGGGTCACAGGGTGTTTAGGGTCTTACTGCAGGCACTCTCACCCAGATGTCCCTGACTTGTGTCCAGGTTGCACACTATGCCACGCATCCCTCCTCCTCAACCAGAGCCAACAAGAAGCCTTTCCTGCAGCTTCCATGATGTTCTTAATGCTTGTTCAGTCTGCAGACCCCTAAGAGTCCCAGGACCCTATGTAGAGACTGTCCTGCAAAGCCCCTGCAACCTACTTCAATGGGCTTGCAGCTGTCTTTTCACCCATTCCTCCGACACTCAGCCACCAGGTCGAGTGTCAGAGGAATGGCTGGAAGGCCCAATGCAAACCCATCAAAGTGTGCTGCATATGCTCACATATGTCTGTGAATAATTGTGTACCCGGCTGTTGTTTTTCCATCGATGCCAGAAGGGGTTAGATCCAATTAATGCCTGTAATCACTGTTATTTGATAAGAAACTGAATGTCAATCAATCACTAAAAATCCAGGTGTTTACCAGGTTTTATTTACCAGCATAAGAAAGAAAACTGGAGGAGTAATTGTTTGGAGGACTAATAGCAAATGCTGAATAAAGACAGAATTCAGGTTGCACAAAAAAGAAGAAAGACTATTGTTCTTTTGGTGAGTAATTCAGGCAATAACTGGGCCATTTCACATCGTTCTGTGGGAATCCATGATCTGATTTTATGCTGCACACTGCGTGAGTGTGGGCACAGCAGGACACTGTAAAAGGAGAGTTATCGTGCTGCGAAGTTAGAGGTGTGCAGCTTGTCACCTGCAGTTCTTCATCTAACAGCTCACTGCCTGCTCCTTCTTGTTACATTACTGTCTGTTTTTATTTCACTCTCATCCTCCTCAGAAAAATGCTTCAAATATTTCTTGTTTTAAAACACATAATGCCCACACAACTTCATGATAAGAATTTACTTACCTTCCCTTTGTTATGATAAAGTAAGTTGTCCAGAGACTGGATCTGAAGGAAACTGTTAACCTAGCAGACTGAGTGGCAAAGGCTGGATGTTTATTTCCCAAAAAATAGGGAAGTTCTGATCCTAAGAGGTCATTGGAGGGATGGAGGGATGCTCTGTAATACCATATCTGAACTGAAGCTCTTAGAGATTTCCACTTGGAAACACCCTCTGAAAGGAGGACTGAGGTCAGCTGCAGAGCACAGCAGTACATCAGATAAATAAAATCCTGGTTACCTTGTGTTTCATAGTGGTTATGTTTCAAAGTACAAATAAAGCTGTCCGCACCTCCACACACCTGCACTCAACTCTGCAGGAAAATGCAGCATCAGCAGATTCAACGTAAATGTTTCTGCTCTGCTGATTGAGTCTGAATGTGTGTGTAGTAGATATCTACACAAAGAATGGCAGTCCTTTTTACATAATATTGAAAAAAAAAATCACATGTTTGTTCTAAATCACACATTTGGAATAGACGTAAACATGTAATTTGTGAAGGTTCTCATTCATCCATCGGTTGAGTCAAGTCTGCTGGACTTAGTTTAGATTATTATTGATGACGTTTCTCTCTCAGAAGAGCTTAGTCAGGCCTGATGGAGATATGGTTCAGTATATGCCAGGATATACAGCACCAGTCAAAAGTTTGGACCCACTTTCACATTAAATTCAGTGGGAAACTGGTACTCTATTTCATTATGTCCAACTGAAAACATGCTGAATTAAATTTTTCAAAATAAAATTTTTCAAGCAGTTGCATGTTAGTTACATGTAAACAGTAAATGGCCCCAAACTGGCCTGGACAGGTTATGTTCACATTGCAAGCAACATTTTTTTCAAATCCGGCCCAGGCAACTTTAATATGTGGTGCTAAAAAATCTCAGTCTGAATGTTCATGTCACATTTTAAACTGACTTTTACATCAGATGTCACAATTCTGCACCGAAGGATGTGAAGATCAAATAAGAATGGATTAGATTTATATAGCGCTTTTCAAGGCACTCATTCACAACTCGTTCATGATGGTGAGTAGAGTCAGATCTACTCTGGGGCAGGCTGATGGAAACGTGGCAGCCAATCTGCGCCATTGCCAACGGCCTCTCCGACCAACCCTCAAACATTCATACATATGTGCATGCTGATGTGTGACATCCATATTTAGTGTGCTGTGTGTAACATCCTGTTTTCCTCTGCACCCGCGGGTCACTTCAGGGCCTTAGACAGTTTATAATTGAGTCTGATGGCAGTTGCATTAAATTATAAAGTGAAAAACCACATGAAAAAAATCGTGTCTCAACAAAAACTTCCCCTTCGTGCCTGAATACAATATACAAGGACTACTGTCCAATGAAATGGCTCAGCTGACCTATAAACTTGATTTATTTGTGTACGTAAACATACTAAGAGAGAGGAAAGAGACTGTAACTTCTTTGTTCAAACACAGCAAAATGAGAAGTAACAAATAAAGTACAGGCAAAAGGTCCAAACAGATGAAATACAACCACAATCTTCTAGGGAATCAGAAAAGTTGGACAACCACCAGGTCTGGTCTAGTCCCTGGCTTATTGTTGTTTTATTTGGTTATGATTCCTAGTTGGAGAGTAACTGTGCATATGTGTAGAGATAAAAAAAGAAAAAAGTTCTGCTAGCAAGGTTAGTAGCAGTGCTATCTTAGCTAAGTTCCGCAATGCTATGTAAATGAAAAGGTGAAGTAGCCTATACGGGAAGGGGACGTTTGTAACATTAACCAAAGATGTTTTGCACAAGTGACATTGCAAGCAAAAAAAAAAGGAAAGAAAAAGTTCTCCAGTCAAAACATAAATGTTACAATCAATCAGCAAATATCTTCACTCTGAAAGCCATTTTCCAAAATGTCTTGTTCCGGTGCCTGAAAACTACATTTGCTTGTAGATGATGGGCACAAATGCACAAAAATATATGCAGTTATCAAAAACCACTTCCAACACTTCTGCTGCCAAACTGAGTGAAATTGGGTTTTGTTTGTGTGCTTAATAACTCTGAAATTCTAAAATCTATCCCCATTATAAGAAAGAAAGAAGAAGAAATATACGTTATTTATCCCTCTTAGAGGGAAATTATTGTTGTAGCAGGTTTTTTTTTTTGTGTGTGTTTTTTTAAAAATAATAATAATAATAATACAAAAAAATTAAATTGAAGTTGAAGATAGGGCCTTGTTCCGGAGGGTGATGGCTGCTGGCAGGAATGATCTCCTGTATCTTTCCGTCTTACACCGGACTTGACAAAGCCTCCCACTAAACACACTCTCTTGTTTCTTCACTGTGTTGTGTAGAGGATGTGAAGAATTGTCCATTATTTTGAGCAGCTTGTGCAGCATTCTTCTCT
>JAOXYM010000001.1:32769363-32781563 GCA_028567055.1 Leptatherina wallacei
AAGAAAGAAAGAAAGAAAGAAAGAAAGAAAGAAAGAAAGAAAGAAAGAAAGAAAGAAAGAAAGAAAGAAAGAGAAAAGACAAGAGTCAACATCGGAGGGATTTTTACTGGCTTTAGAGAGTTCAGAGAATATACAGGATGCAAGACAGCTGCCAAATTAACCTTTTTTGGGTGAAAATCTGCCAAAGTTCAGGGGTGGGGCTTTAACTCACTGACACTATCTGTACTGCAAAGCATGGTGGAAGATATATTATGTTAAGGCAACAGCAGACAAAGATCTTTTAGACCAAAGTCTTTCATTACTTATTGAATCACATTCGCTTTAAGTAACAACTGTTCAGTGAGTTATTTTAACACAAATACTAATCTACTGGACTCAGACCTGAAATTTAGCAGTTACAATAAAGCCACTTTCAGACTTGCTCTAAACGCGGTAACAGTGCAGACTTTTTCTTTTATACCATTTGCATTCAGACAAATGTTCCGCTCTTACCTTTCTTGAGTTACTTCGGAGCCGTATCGGACATTTACCAGCTAGCTCCCATGTCATAAGAGCGGAATTGTTGCGGCACGTCGTTTCACTGAACGCAGAAGAAATGTTCTGGTCAGCAACACAAAGACGTCCTACCCTTTATTGACAATCGACTCTATGCAGAACATTTCCCGATACCTCAACGTAGCCGGGATGTAAAAAATCCGCGAGGAAGGGATATGTTTGAAAAGACAACTCTGGTTTAAGAGCGGATGGACTTTACCACAAATAAATCTGAAAGTGGCTTAAGGTAGTTGTGAAGTCAGCCTATTATCACTAAAAGAACATATCGAGGATTAAAAGACTGATGTCTCAGAAGGATTTAAAACAACTTGTCCAAGCATTTAGCTTTAGTAGACTAGACTACTGTAACGGTGTCCCTCAAAAGTCCATCAGACAGCTGCATTAAGTCCAGATTGCTGCTGCTCGCGTCCTCAGTAGGACCAAGAAAGTGGATCATATAACACCAGTCCTCAGATCTTTACACTAGTCTCAAAGCCTGACACTAACTCTTATTTCTTGCATTTTATCTTATTTTACTTTAGCTTCCTGTCTTTATTTAAGTTCTTTTGTTTCTTTTTAAAGTTTGCTTTAATATACTTTTTAATCATTCTTCTGCAACCCACTGTAGGCCTAATGCTTTCAATGTTTTATGTAAAGCACTTTGAACACTTCGTCTTGTATGTTTTATTAGATCCCCGTTAGCTGCTGACCTTTCACAGCAGCAACTCCTCCTGGGGTCTCATCAATATCAACCAAATTACAACATAAACATAAATTACATGAAATGTGATATTCAAATAAACCTGCCCTGCCTTGCCTAATATTTTTTGCATGCTCATAACCTGTTAGAGAATCAATTACTAATGTGCTCAAGTGACTTTCAAGGAAATATTTATTCATTTCCAGAATGGCATTAAATACATAATTAAATACTCAATGTTAGTTTCTATAAAATAAAAAGTGGAGGGAAAATATATATACAGTAGGGATCGACCAATTATCGGCCTGGCTGATAATATCGGCCGATATTAGGCAATTTTATAATAATCGTATCGGCCATTTTTTTCGCCATTTTTTTTGCATCAATTTTTGTGTTATTCAATAACAGTTTAAAGGTCTTAATATCACATATTTTCACAGTGTACAAAAACAAATGACCAGTATACTTTATTCAGTTTTATCCTGTATGTTATTCTCAATTTGACACCAAAATTTTAATCTTTACTGCAAATGAATATCGGCCCTAAATATCAGTTATCGGTCTCCTTAAGCACCAATAATCGGTATCGGCCCCCCAAAAAATATCGGTCGATCCCTAATATATACAGTGATCATTTAAAACACAAAACCACCAACATGTAAAGTAAATAACGCTGATGATCTCAATACAATGCTAGATGACTACTACTGAGTCAAGGTTTCTCCAAAACAACAGGCCTTACCAAAAGAAGAGCTGGTACCTTGAGCTTATTGGTTTTTTTGGTGAAGAAAAGCCAGAATCCCAAGGTTTCACAGAAGAACTACTTTAATATAGACTGTTAAAGGCTTTAATGTTGGCTGTGAGAGAAAGCTGTCAGAACACATAGTTTATTGGGGTTGCATATAAAAGCACAGAACACCCATGACACCTGTCTCCTACCACAAGCACTTAGAACAGGCAAGTGAATGTCAGAACTGGGTAATGGAGTAATGGTAATGTTGTTAAATGACTATATTTTGTTTATGTGTATGATTATAAGAAGAAAAGACAACAGCAGAATGCTCTGGGCAGTCTTTTACTTAAACGTAGCAATAATAGCATTGTAATGATATCCAGTAAATGTTAACTGCCTCCTTTAGTTGAGCAATGTGCCTCGCAATACTGTAAAAAATTCAACAAAGAAAATAAAGGAATTTCCACAAAGTGGTCTACTGATATCAGCACAAACAAGATTTCCTTGTTAATTTGCTATTGCGTACCTATGGAAATTCACACGTCAAACAGAGGGAGCTCAGTACCGCATCAATGTGTGCTTACAGAACTTGCTAAATCAGCAGTGACTACAGCAGATAAGAGCAGTGTGATCTCTTCTGTGACTATCTCTGTTGTCGGTTTAGAGGTGCATAAACAGCACCTCAAGTTGGAGCCCCTATTCCTGGGGTGTCCAGCGCCGATCCTCAAGGGCCAAAATCCTGCAGGTTTTAGATGTTTCCCAACTCCAAAACACCTGATTCAAATCAAACAGCTCCTCACGAGCTTGTTGTCATGTGCTACCCAAACATGTTGAGGCATTTATCTGATTCAGGTGTACTGTAGCAGGACACATCCAATACCTGCAGGACAGTGGCCCTAGAGGACTGACATTGGACACCCCTGCCTTATTCCATCTCTGTACTTAAGACACACACATGCCTCATTAGTCTTGTCTTGAAACAGCAGTGTGAAAAGGGCTAAGCAAGGGCAAAGACCTCTCTTGTAGAAAATCAAGATCAGTCCAAGAAGACCCTGAAGCTGGATTTATACTCACACGGCGTCTACGTATGGTAGGGTCGGCGTAGCTGACTGGTGAAATGTGCTCTCACACTCCAGTGTAGAGTTAAAACGTTGTGTTGCAGTTTCTCTTTCGCGGTTTCTACGGAAATTCAACGAGAAGCTCCAGAAATCTGGGAACACAATCACAAACCGACCAATCCCATGTAACCGCGCTGCAAGCAGGGGTGCACGTTGGGTCTGGAAGAGGTGCACGTCAAACCTCCCTGGACCTAACGGAATGGCGGTGACGCCATAACTGACCTTAAGCAGAACCCGTATGAGTATAAATCCAGCTCTCCAAGTCTCAACTTGGAAAGTTGCGAAAATTATATGATCTTCCTCCTTATACTACATAATCCTACGAGATGTCCTTTTAAATGCAACCGAGGAGAACCTCCAATATGCTAAAAAGCTAATGTGATTTCACTCAAGGGAGGCTAAAAGGTATCATGGATCGATGTTCCATAAATACTCAATTATCTTCTTCCTGCATTTGGCATTTGCTCTTCTTCCTATCCACATGTCCAACTATCTCTTCTTCTCATTCTACCTGCCTTAAAAAGAAATTTGTGGTCATGTCACAACATCTAGCTTATGATAACTCTGAAACTTGAGAAGCTTTCCATTTCACCTGAACGACTATTCCCTAAAACCTGCTTCCTGCTCAAGGAAGTCCACTAGGACAACTTTCCCTTTATAAAATTCCCCTTTTTGTAAAATCTCGCAATATAAGCAATGTAAAAACCCTCCCCAAGCATTATGATGGTCAGCCAAGCTGTAGTAGCGTTAGCTCACATTGCTGTTGCTAACTTATATTACTGTAAGTTCCACAACTAGGTTAGCCAAACCAACATTAGCTTAGCTTCCTCATCAGTTAATGTCTGCAATAGTAAATAGCACAATGTCACTAAAGATATGATAGTTTTTTATTTCATTTTAAACATTGTTTTAGGTTAACTTAACCAATCATGGTTGGTGGGTAATTTTGTCATTCAATTTGAGTGATGCATTTTCTTTCTTTTACAGTTTACGCTTCTTCTACAGTAAGAGCCCTACTAAGTAGGATAGGTCAAAACTGACCAATTGTCTAAACACAAGCTAAAACTAAAACTAACAAGAATGTAATTAATTTTACAAACATTTGAATAACCAGAGTTACCAGTTTAAGTAATCTCAGGGGTACATTTTTGGACCAGACTTTTAATACAAGCCATCCACCACTTTGCCAAACAGTAGTCTGAACTAAAAAGGTAAACCAAGTCTCTGTCCAATACCATTTGCTTGCCAAATACATTAATACTGGTATAATGCTCTTAGGTAACTTCTACCTTTCAGCTTGCACTGATGCTGCAGGCAATCATCCTTTTTTCACCCACTTGCACAGCGAGCTCATGAAAGCCTTTTCATTTTGCACTATTTCTTTCTCTATTACCATAAATGCAGACTGTCAGTTTAGACTTTGTATTTTTATTCAGTGTTGAATCCTCCTCCTTTCTTCCCTCTGTCCCATAGGCAGTGTCGTGGGTGTAAAAAGCAGCCTGTTGAGCAGCCATCAGTCTGCTGGCATTTGATCAATGCCCAGGTCCCTTTGTGCTGCTAAGCGACAGATAAAAGAGACTGTTATCAGCTCCACAGCATCGGCTGCTGATAGCTACGTTGCGGTGGCAGAGCGGGCCAGTAGAGAATGAGGGGGAGGGGGAGGTTACACTACAACAAAGCGTCAATGTGGAGAGTCGTGGAAGGGGGGGGGGCACGATAGGGCAGCGAATCATGGGTCAACACCTTGATACAAGATTTTACAGCTGTCACAAATCCTCTGGAGAGAAACACAGACTGGGAGGGGGTAAGGAAGGTGATGGAGAATAAAAAGTGATGCAAAGATTGGGGGAAAATGGTGAATCAGCCACAGGGAAGGTGCAGGAGAGAAAACTGGACTCTGCTGTTTGGTTCAATAAGTAAATGGTCCAAATAAGAAAACAGATCAAGTTGGAACACTCATATGTAAGATAAAATAATGTGTGAATGCATTACAGTGCAGAGCATAGATCCATTCTAAATGATGTCAGCCTCTGTTATTCACTACATAAATAAGGCCCAAGTCCCTGTTATCCCATCAAATCTCTTTTTCTGCCAACAGTCTCCGGCTCCATTGACATCAAGCACTGCCCCCTCCTCTTTGAAGAGTCAATAAGCAACATTGATCGGGGATGTTCACAAGATTTCTTTTCACAAAGATTTTGTTGACAATTTTGTCAACACCATCTGCCTTTTGAAAGAGACAAATATATTCAATTTATGGCATCACTTTGACTAAAGCTAACAGAAAACTTTATACTTGTAAACAGCCTAATGGATTGAAGTGTCCAATTCTGCAAAGCGATTGATGGTACAAATGAGCGACACTGAGGAATAAAACGGATTCTGAAGCAATGCATGACAAGCAAAGTAATGACATGATGCTTGGAGGGCTTTCTTTTTTGATGTGGATTACTCGGAGCGACAAATGAAACAATGGTATGACAAAAGGCTGACAAGATAGCAGATATCAACTGCTATTTAAAAGACCCTGAGGTGCAGACAGAAATAGTTGCTCTCCTTCCTTATTTGCTAAAGATGGGAGGGGAGGGGAAATTTTTCAAAATGGTTTCACAAGGTCTTTGTAGTTTCTCTCTTTGACCTTTATCTCTCTAAATAATCAAAGATACAAATGAGATTCAGATGTGGACATATCTTCAGGGATGATTATATCATTTGTTTTTACCACATTAAGTGGCTTATTGTTCAGGACAGTTGTATTGTAACTGTATTAAATTATTACAAATGTAAATCAAATACTCATTGTTACTGATTTGTATTATGGGTCTTCGGATAATGAAAGGCTGCCTCAGGAACACAATACTATTCTATGCAAGTTAGCCCTGAATGGAAGTACAACTTTAGGTAAATGTAAATGTATTATCAGCAAAATGCGCTTATGTATAAAAGTATAAAATGTCATCTTATTGCATATCTTCAATATCAACATATCCAGTTGCTTCTTGAAGAGGGGTTCTTCCAAACTAGGTTTAATCCCCTGTTTTAACAATATTATTAACACTGAAGGTATCACAAGAAATGTACTTTAATTACATAACTTTCACAGATGACGAGGATGGAAAGCTCAGCTACAAACACGTCCAACAATTATTTTAGGGTTAGAGGATGGATTGCAAGTCATAAAAGAGGGGAGACGCATGAAGGCCAATGAAAAGAGAAAAGAAAAGTTCTGTATCTACCTACTGATGCAACATAGAAATACAACATAGATTTTAGTCGGTGATCAGACTATCAGAACATCCCCTGTCAATCTATTAGGCCAAAAGCAGGAGAGATAGGTGTTTTTTTTATCACCTATATTGTCATTGCTCTGTAAAAAAATCAACCCAATGAAGCTAAAACCTCTAAAACAATACCCACATTCACATGAACACACACTCCCACTTTCATGCATACCTCTATGAATAAATAATACATAAAATACTTGAAATACATAAGTAGTGAGCTACTTGAGATCATCAAAATGATTAAAGTGAGAGCACTTATTGCGCATGGTTCACCAGAGTTGTGATAGAAACAATTGGAGCAAAGCTGTTGTTCTAGCTGAGTGAGAGGAAGGAGGTCTGTTCAGTTTTGTAATCGCCCTGCATGGGTTTGGCAGACTGGTACAGGCCTTAAAAGCTTTGCAGCGCCTCCTGGATGGGAGCAAGGTCTTTTGAATATTCAGTATTTCAATGTTACTGCCAGAGTCCAAACAAGTCTTGGTTGGTGTTCCCTGGCTGGCCCCTAACCCAAACACACAATCCCATTGGGGCTACAATACCAATAGGCCAGATAGGGTCAGAACTATATGTAGTATGATGCATTGCTATGGTGAAAAGTGGGGTTTTACCTGTTAATCAGATCCAGATTAATGTTTGACTTAGAACTTTCTGTTTTATCCTTCCTGGTATTGTATGAGCACAGCTTTTGTTTAGCAACTGTTGGAGTCGTGCATAAATTGTCCCAATCTGAGACGGTTTCATAGCAGGTTAGATGATGTTTACAATGACTCAAAGTACTGTGGCTGGTTTTTATTGCAAATGTTTTGGTGTTGTTTGGGGCAACAAGCAATACCCTGGCTCAAAGGAAGCTCTAGCTATGGATAGTTTAACAGCAGCGATGGAAGAGGAAACAGTGGTTTGAGGTTCATTCCATCATCAATAAAAGGAAAGAGCAGGACGAGTCCTGACTTTGTATTGCTGACTAATGGTGAGTGATTTTGTAAGCCCTCAGGAGCAGCAGCTAGCAGTTTAGATAAAACTTTAAGTTAAATAATAATAAAAATGTGTACAAAGTAATCACATTCAGCATAATTTCATATTTGCAGTGTGCTTAGAGAAAATGGAAGTAGTCTACAGCGGTAAGTGTGTTGTATCAAGCAGCCTTGATTGATGTTTAGATACTTGTTTGCCTCTTTCAGACACCCAGTGTTCCAGTCTCATAGCTTATTAACATACCACACTATAGCCTCTAGCTTTTTCCTGGGTGTATCCACAGAGTGTGCTGCTGTGAAGAAGAGCTATGACATAACCTGGCAGCAGATGAAGGACACATCAACCCGTTCTTACTGCCAGGGCATCAAATAAGTCCTGACAAAACGATGAAATAATGCAGTTGGAGAGGAAACTGGCCAGACACATAGAAGGCAGTGCCAACAGAGGAAATCTGGGCAAAAACCTTTTAAACAGCGTTGGTGCACTGGATGGCAAACCACTTGTCATTTAAGCTCCTGATAATTCAGGTTCCAGTTTTTTTCTTTGAACTGCAAAGGTTAATGTCAGTTTTCCTCAGGATTCTATATGCTGATTCGTTTCATCCTGGTTTAGCTTGGTGTTGAGGGTATTGTGATAGAAGCAGCTAAGTGATTTGATGCTAAAGTGAGAATGTGTATTTTAAACGATTTTCTGGTTAGATTCTCAATAACAGCCTTATATTACAGACATCTTTGGTTACTCAGAAATAATCAATTCCTTGATGTGTCAGCCAAAATTTTAAATATTTCCACTTTAGACCCCGACAATTAAAACTTTAAACCACCTATTGTGCTGCCACCCTGGCAAACACCTCCCTTTAGGCAAGTTAATCAGTCAAAGGACTGGTCTGGAAGCTAAAAATTTAGAGATGCAACCTAAAACTGATTTTAGTTTAATCTCCCATGAATACAGAAACTTTGCAGTTTGGGGGCAATGAACAAATTAATGCTCTTCCTTTCCCTTATAACCACCAGCGAAATGCCTTAAGGCAATTTAGGTGCCAGCAGAAGCACACATGGAGCAACTGCCATATCTGCAGTTGGCAGCAAAATTATTCAACCCCCCCCACTCCCCCTTAAATATTAGGTTTATATTACATTCCAAATGTTTGCTATAACCAAGTCATACAGAAGAATTATGAAAAGCTAAATACAATAAATATGACAGGTATTTTCTCCAAACTCGGCACGCCTTGCTACTTCTAGCGATCTGTGAACTGAAAAATTTAATCAACCCCCTGGCAAACAATTGTCATAAGTGCAAATATATGCATGTCAAGTGTTTTGAAACATTGCACCAACCTTTATAAGTGGCCTGTAAACTTACTTTAGCAATTCCAAAGTTTCAGAGTTCCAAATTGCTTTCTGATGAGGTTTAAATCTGTGTGGTGCATTTCACTGAATTACCAGCAAGATGGCAAAGACAATGGAATTAGCCAGGAAGTTAAGTGGAGATTTCATTGCCTTCGACGACCAATAAAAGAATTTAAAAAAAATTACCAAAATCATGCAAAAGATACAACTGGAAGCATAGTTAGCAAGCTTAAGGTGGCAGGTGCGGGTGCCACACCACCTGGGCCATGGAGGTGATTTCAAAAGGCAACCTGATGGTTGCAGCCACTTAGGTTTTTGTTGATGCATTAAGTGAACACATCACATGAAAGGAAAAACATGTGAACAACTGGCCCAATAGCACAAAGAAAATCTTCTCAAGAAAGCAGCTGGAAAGGCCACAAAAGTTTTTGGGATACTTTCTTCTTTGTTATATTCAGGCAATAAGCCTAATATGCAATAGGGTTTGAATAACTTTGCTGCCAAACGTATCTACTTCATGTGTGAGTGAGAAGTTGAAGGTTGTTAAAAAAGTGTAGGTTCCCCATCAGCTTTCTCTGCATAAATAGAAGTTGAAAATTGTGAGCTCTCATTACTTTTCTCTCTCTTCCCCGAATTTCTCCTGGCACTCTTTTACACCTTCCTCATTCTGTCCTGAAAGTCAGCAGTTTGCCCATTAACATTTAACTACATGCAGTTAATGATGCTGTCCTCCTGTAAGTGTAATTCACTGCCTGCTTCATGGGTTTATCATCTTGGGACTGACCGACAACGTGATAGAGCACACGTAGAAAAATACACAGCTTCAACAAGAGTCTTATTAAACAGGCTTGTGAAATTATCTCTAAACCCTCCCTTTACTGCTTTTAAGCCCCTTCTATCACTTGCAAACTGCTCCCATTCAGCAAATCTCCCCAAATGAGGAAGATGGAGTGAGAGAGCAGTTTACTTCCACACTTAGTCTTAATTCATTAAGTCTGTGAATGCACTGTGAATGTCGGTCACTGCACCGTAATTGTCCAAATAAAGCAGTCCTGAATTGTCAACCACACAGGCAGACATGCGTGTGTGTGTGTGTGTGTGTGTGTGTGTGTGTGTGGGCTCCCTGCTGACAGACATTCAAGGGCATTTAAAAATTTCAGAAGAAAACAGACAACAAGGACGACAGCGAGAGACAATAGGAGACAGGAGGAAAGTGGGAGATGAAGACAAAAAGGCAAAAACAGAGAAACAAAAGCTCTACAAAAACAGATGCTTTCATCAGTGTGTTTGTGAGTCTTGGCATCTCCTCTTGACAGCTGAAAACTCAAAAGAATTTGCAAGAGTCAGAAAATATCTCTTGGAATTGAGCATATGTACTGACTCAAGGCCCACCACCCTCCATTTTTGCCTCTAACCCCCCCCCCCCTTCATGCCACTTCAGTTGCAGTATAATGTTAAGTCAAAGCAGGTTCTGTTTAAATCTTTCATACACTCATCAGGAACAGGACTGCCATTGAAGGATAGGGCTCTAAATGACTTCTTTGACCTTTTCTGCTTCAAGAGAAAAATGATTGTTCAACATGCATCTGCAGTAGAAACACACCAATAATTTCATGCAAATGTTTTCATTTCAGGTTTACTGAAGACAATCTTAAAATTATACACACAAACTGTAATTGTCCCAAAGGTTCTCCAACCCACAAAGATCCTATTAGATTATGACTGACCACAGTTGTTATTAAAGCGTCTCCATGCTAATGTAATCACTGGTTTCATTAACAGACAGTACAAGCCATGCAAGGCAGAAAAGAGGAATGTAGATTTAAATATGCAAGTATGTACTTTAGTATTGTCTCGCTAAAATGTGCACCTGCTGTCTTGGAAAAATGTCAAATCTAGATGGCAGCATGTGACTCCCAAACCTTTGAATAACAGGCATGACTCACCGGACTTGGAGCTTTAACGCTCTACAGTGGGTGAACCTGATGCTCATATTTATAAATGCAATCACTCTTAAGCTCAGATGTGCAATCAGTCAGGTGATTTGATTGGCTGGTGCCACTGCTGATAAACGTCCATGTGGGGCCCTGAAGTGAACCTCATCTCTGGTGCCTCACAAACTATAGTGTTAATGTATACTACTAGACACTGATAACTACTAAACGTGATGCAACCAATCATTAATAAGCGATCTTTAAAAAAATGAAAGAACGTGAGCACGCAAAGAATTTTTTAAAAAAATAACTAGTAATCCCATGGGTGATGTATATAATGACAGCTTTAAGGAAGACAGCAATAATAGAGGAGAAAAACAAGATGTAAAAAATTGATTTTGCCAATTTCACTCCTCCGTCTGTTGGTTGTTTTTCCTATTGGGTGCCTCGCAGCTTTACCCCATCATTCTGAACACCTGTTAAGATAAATGTGACTTGCGACAGCAGCACCCCTCTGTAGATGGTGCCCCAGACGACTGCCTCTGTCGCCTATGGAAAGTAATGGCACCAGCTGGTGCCTATGCTGTCACTTGAAAATGGAAGTAGTCTCAACCTCTGATGTGGATAAGCATTTGGGAAATATAGTGTTTTAATATGTCAAACTCCATTTTCCAGGGACTCAAAGCTAGAAATTAACATAATTAATGAATGCTAATGAACTTGGTGTATTTGATCTGGTGTAGAAAAGAACATTTAAATCCTTTTTACATCAGTTTAAAAAAAACCTCTGCTTAACACCTGGCTTTTTAGTGCAAAGCAATCGTTTAATCAAATTTTTTTCCCTTGTCAAAAGAGGATACAGTTTACTATTGGTAATGGAAAAGGAATTTTTTTAATGGTTAGACAAAACCTGGGCAAGTAGATGGAGAGGGGAATGGCATACAGCAAAAGGTCACAAATCAGAACTCAAACCTGGTCTGGATGCATCAAGGACCTTCAGCTTTTATCCATGTGGCACCTGCTCTACCAGTTGTTGCTACCAAGCGGCCTGATGGGAAACTGATCTAATAACCCTTTTTTAGCAGGCATACCTCCATTGAAAAAAAAAATAGTTCAATAAACTACCTCTGGTGTAAAAACAGCTTTGGATATTGATACCTCCTAGAGTGCATACCCTGCCCATTTGGAGGTTCAGGAGAATTTGCTTAGAGTTGTGAATGGATGGTGGCCATTCACAACTGGTTTTTTTAAGGTGTTACTTATCCCAAACGGTGCTCTAGCATCTATCAAACAAAGTCTGTAGCTACTGCAGTTTTAAAGCTCAGAGGGTTTTCCTTTCACACACAGGCCCTGATTTACTAAGATTCCAAATTGCGAGCGCTAAATAAATTGCCCTGCAAATATTTTGCGCCTTTTGTGTTTCCATGATTGATAACTGTTGCGCCCGCAATTGATAAAGGGTGCAAACTGCCTAATTTAAATGAGGATTTAGTTTGCGCAAATTCAATTCAATTCAATTCAATTCAATTCATCTTTATTTGTATAGCGCCAATTCACGACAATGTCATCTCATGGC
>JAOXYM010000001.1:32790952-32801119 GCA_028567055.1 Leptatherina wallacei
GGTGCCAAGATTTAAATGATATATCAGAGAATTGTTTAAGATTGGGAATAAAGTGCATAATATGTCTCCTTTAAGGTCCTCTTTTTATACCCTGGTATTCTGGTGGAAAATTACTTTCCATTTTATTTCGTGGAACTTGTTTTTCTTTTTTATTTCTATAGATTCTGTTTCATCAGTTTTGGTAAACATTGGACATTTACACATGCCTTGGATTATTGATCATCGTTTGTCATTACTTTCCCAAGTATCTGTTCCCATTGGTTCCCTTTTTTCTCCCCCTGTTCCTGTGGATGTTCTGTCTTTGTTTTTAGTTCTTTACCTGTTTTGTACATATCTGTCTCTTTCTTTAAAGAGCCATTCCTTAACTTTTCAACCTTAAAACTCTGCGTTCTGGAGTCGTTTGATGGTACAGTGTCACAGTCATTATGGGACAATTTAAAGTAATCAAAATAATTTCAAACAGAGAAAGTAAAGAAATAAAGTAAACAAGGTTTAGGATGGCTAAATTAATATTTAATGCTTAATAGCTTGCTGTTGCTTTAATATTTAAGACTATAAACTCAAGACTTTTTAAACATTTGATGTTTCTTTTTTTTGGCTGCAGAGGCCTCTTTTACTTAGACTTCAAATGTGATTTAAATAAGAGAAACTATTCTGCTTACAGGCATTAATGTCTGCACAACAGAAAACCAGATCTTCTCTGTGATGGTCCCTCATGTGTATATACACACATAACACACAACTGTATAATGACACAAAAACACCCACATTTCCCCTCTCCCTAACCTAAACTCCCATCACACTTTATGACCTCTGCATTGTGTTTGTCACTTGGACGACCTTTTCCTCTCTGTTCAATTGGCCACCATTATTAGATCGGAGAAACACATCATGATTCTGCTCACTTCTTTCCTCCTGCTGTTAGCATTTAAACACACTGTGGGGGGAAAACACTATTGAGTCCTACAAGAGCGAAGTCAATCACAGTGCAACAAAGTGGACAGGTAATCAGAAGTTTGTGACATTCATAACTCTTAGATAAAGAAGATTTAGTAGCGTGTATGTGTTGATGATTCTTCTGATGATTTTCCATGATGATCAGAAGAATAATGTATGACAGAAAACTGCCAAATATGGACATACAAGATAAAGATTGGTGTTGTACATTCCAAGGTCCATTTTTCCTGCTGATTTCTGGTTACACCACACCTCTACGAATGGTTTAGAAAAATAGAAAAAGCAAGCCTTGGTGAAGCAGAACTCCATGTCTATTGATGCTTCAAATGATTTGATTATTTGACCGTTTAATTTTTTCTGCAAAGACAAAGTATAAACTTGCTCTAGAGGAAAGGAAATCAACGTGTTGACCACAGGTCGCAGAAATATAAATCAATAATAATAATCAACTTGTTTTTCATTATTCTTTTACAAATCCAAAACATCAACTAAAATAAGGCTGTTTTTGCACTTTTGATTTGAGTCAAAATGAGAAGATCAACTAGAAAAATACTGCATCCATCAGATTCTGTGTCTGACGGAGTTGACGTGTAAACTAATGCAGTTGACAAATCTATTCTCATAATGTGCAAATATTATATTTGTGAACTTGATGTTAAATAATGAGATTCAATAGTTCTTCATCACTTCCATTTCTGTAGGAAACTCCGTCAGCTGTTTTTCAGATGTCAGATTTATGTTTTGTTCATTTTTTAATAGAATGTTTCTGCTTTTTCTTGAGTTTGTGTTATTTACATAATGAAGGAACTTCTGATCTATGACTTTTTCTGTATTTGTTATTCCATGAAATTGTCTTTAACATATAAAAATGAAAAACAGAATATAGAAATATTCGAAAACTTTGAAAAACTCTATTACAACAGATCCTTAGGTTCTTGTTCAGCTAGAAAAAAATTAAATTATTTACGTCTAAGTGTGTCTGACAGTTGACACAAATCAGGTTCAAACGGGTAAAAAGGTGTATTTATTAAAAACATGTTAATTTTTGGAACCTGTTCCTCTACATGGTTATGTAGAGAAGACTTTTCTCTCCACGAATATATAACCCAAATGAAGACAGTGACAATTTAAAAAAAAAAGATTTTTAAAACCTCTTTTATCCCAACTCTCAAGAATGAGTGAGCCATTTGATTTAGAATTGAATATTAAAATAACGAGTCGGACAGAGTTTTCATCCTTGCATTGAAATAGAGCACTTCATATTTTGATATCGTCTCATGTGCTAATCCTCCATTTTGTGTAAAAAATATATTTCTGCACTGAACGGAAGCTGGGATTTTAAAAGAACCAAATTCCAAATCCCATTATTGGTCAGAGAAATCGCAATTAGATTTTTTTGACCATGTTGTTCAGGCCAAGCTCAGACTTTACACAACAATTGATCACTTGATCAAATACAAATACTTATATCTGCTTTGTCTACAGTTGGACCAGGCAATCAAACACCAGTCAAAAATCCCATTCTGTCACATATCTGCTTAATAATCCCTGAGCTTCACTGTTGTTCCATTTAACCCAAGGTAAACTTGTAGAACTGTTGTTCATAAAGGCAATTTTTTTTACGGTGGGCTCCAGAGAAGCACTACGTTAAATTAGAAATAGGAACCTGGAAAATATGCCAAAAAGAAATCACATTTCCTAGCTGGGATGTAGAACATTAGATAATCTACTGGCAGAGCATTTATTATGAATTTATTCTTCAAGTGAAATATATACTAACTGCTGATGAGAATTGCCTTACTAGCAAAGAAAAAGCCAAAGAGTGCTAATGCAGCATGATTTAAGGCAAAATTGTGAAAAGATGAAGTTGAGATTGGATATTTGTACTCTGAGCTGGGAGCAAGGCAGAAAAACTCCATATCAAATCAGGTTTTTGAGTTGGTTGTGACGGTAGAAACCCAAATACATCCTCTCAAATACAAAAGAGTGATTTCTTCGTCATAGTAGTTTCCTTTAAACTTTCTTTTCCAATTCTAAATACTTAAGTGCAGGCAGAGGATGCACTGAGAATGTTAGATGGTACAATCTCGTAAATCCAAAGTAAATTTGGTTTTATCTTCACAAAATATCATATTCATGGCTGCACTGATTTGTAGAGCCTTATGGCAGTTTGTGGTACTGAATTGAGCTTCAGCTCACACTTCTATTGATTTGTGGCTGTATCAACTGTCAAATGGCTTTTACACTTATTTTCAGCCTTGTGTTCCTGCTTCACTGACAGCGCAATTTTCAGTTGGTTTTCTCCCCACCCAGAAAGCTTTTAGCAGCATCTGCTGCTGTGTCAACAAAACATCTCACACCCTATACCCACAACAGCTTTAATGAAAGTTTTTTTCTCCTTAACGAAAAGAAAGAAAAAAAATCCTGTTTGTCTTCTTAGCACTTTACTGTAATGCTGCTTTAAAGCTGTGTGTCTGCAGCAGGACCTGGCAGAGGGTGTGTAAACTAAAGCATATTAAGTTTAAACAGAGCTCAGGCAGAGGAATAAAACTCAGCAAAGCTTTTGTAATTTTTCTCACTTTTTGTGACTTAGTCTAACCTGTTAATAATAAATAATGATTGGGTGGGTAAAATCAGCAGAGATTAAGGCTAACAGCGTTTGGCCATGCGGCCCATCTGCAATAATGCTATTAACAAGCAGGCTGGGAGAGGCAAGCATTTCAACAGAGTAAATTCTTAAATCAATATTCTTTTCATTACCCATCTTGTGTTCACACCCTCTAACAGCAGTGCTCACAGGAACCTGTTTATGTCTGTGTGCAGCCATCTGTACCTAAGTGTGTGTGTAAGTCCATAAGCATATGTCTCCAAACCGTGTCCCCCCTCTGCTTTCATGCCTCACCGCCATCTTCATTTCTGCCCTCTGCACCTCATCAGCCGCATGCCTATCTGTCACGCTGAAGAAAGCGTGACGTAGCAGCCATTTTCATAATTACATCCCACCCCACCTATCTGGCCATCGCCACCTCTCTCTGGACATTCCTCCAGGGTGTGTGAAGACGCCACGTGTTTTACACCTCCAGACACACGTCTGCGCCGCCCGAACCACGAGCATCAATTTGTGTGGCGCTTACACATTCTGGCAATAGAGGCCAAGGCTTCGTCTCGCAGCTTCCCCATCCTTCAACAATTACAGATAACAAGATGAACATTGGAAATGGAAAGTCATCAGGGTTCCCTTTCAGCCGAATGTGGGCGGCCATATCAGCCTCCTCCATCTTTGGGTTCACCTTGGTTTTTGTGTGTGTTTAAGTCTGCCACGTCTTTATTGACATTAAATTGAAATTGTGTTGGTTGGGCAGTGGGCAGCACTTCCCCCACTTCATCCCTCCCCATCAACATACTCATACACACAAACATACAGATGCACACCCTGCCAGTGCCTACTTGTGTCGGTCATTTTCCCTGCAACCCCTTACTTTGCCTTTTTTCCCTCCCAGCTCCATCTGCTGGGGTTGAAAGGGTTTTAATTTCTGATCCAATCTCCACTCTTTGGCTGGTAATGTGGCAGCATACTGCGACCAAAAAGAGCAGGGATGTAATGTTGGTGTGGTGTTAAATGCTACCTGTCCCTGTTAAGCCTGTCTGGCCATGTAGATAGCCTCTACTCACTGGCATTAGGTACAACTGGAATAGTTCTCATCTGCTGCTGGGAGCACGGAGCACATCTGATAATAAGGTGTTGATAGTGGGCATTAGCTTGACGGTTTCTGCAGCCTGATATACCAGCAGACCATGGGCGATGGCAGGCACAGGGATGGACAGGAAGTTACCGATAGCAAACAGTAATCACACGCCAATTCACATATCAGTCACTCATTTGCGAAATGAACAGACTGAATTTATTTGCTAGAAGATTGATATCAAAATGCAAAGGGGCTTGTGTCAGGTTGGACTGTGTCCTGCAAGGTGTGATGAAAACTGACACGCATGAAAAATCCAAATGATCTTGTTTGTTGATTCCAGTTAAAATACAGGTGAAGTACAAAGGATCTGACATCTGCACGAGGCAGCTTCTCTGCGACATGACAAAGACTAGTGTTGACTGTCAAGCTTTATTGATATAAACTCAATCACAAATTCACCAACTTCCCCCCCCCATCGATCTTCAGCTGTAGTCACATGATAATTATTGCAATTTATTTAAAGGGCACATCACACAGCTTACATTTCTCATTTCTACATTCATCTTTTTATGAAACTAAATGTGAAAATCGCAATTTCTTTTAAAAATAATTCCTGCTTTTCTTTTATAATAAATTGCACCCAAAGGAAAATACAAATAAATACAGTATGCTTATTGGACAGATCATAATTGGGGTGGTTTGTAATTATTGGTGCAATATACACCATATTTTGCAACATTTTCTCTCAATTAAGTGTTCTGCATCATTGTAAGTTTCAATAATAAATTATCTCTCATTCATTTCAGTCATAAATTGATCATGTTATGAGTTGAATGGGACGTGAATGAGGAGAACAGAGTAAGTACATATAATAAAAACCCCAGAAAGAAAAACCCAAATAAAAAAACATTTAACCCACTAAACACAGATTTGTTTGGCTTCTGAATATTTTGGCCATATTGAAAAAAGAAAGCATATATAAATATGTTATAACAAAAAAATCATGTTAATTCAACATGTTTGAAATGTCC
Source organism: Leptatherina wallacei (assembly GCA_028567055.1). Classification (NCBI taxonomy): domain Eukaryota; kingdom Metazoa; phylum Chordata; class Actinopteri; order Atheriniformes; family Atherinidae; genus Leptatherina; species Leptatherina wallacei. Next base: position 32,796,627 of record JAOXYM010000001.1, read on the forward strand.
AGTGACAGTAAACTGGTTGCTTCTAAATTACAGAAAAAGGTTTTCTACTTCGGATGCTGTTCACATTCAGTGGTAACATGTCTGTGATCTGATCACAAGTGGAATTCACTCAAAAAAGATGAAGTATGCTCTCAGATCCAATCAGATGGAACAGTTTATACAGTAATATTAACAGCGTGGACTCGGCATACAATAGGAAGTCTTGTGTTGCTCGTGTTGCTGCGTAATTATCAAGGGAATCCTGACTGTTGGACCTACGTTTCCAGGATTTCTGATGTGGAATACCTCGGTTGTGATGATGAAGTGTGGAAGAAAGTGTGGAAGAAATATTTCCAGAAGAATACAAAGGAAAGTTTTTGGACTGTCAATGACAAGATGTTTCACCAAGACTGGCAGGACATGCAGTTCCAGGTTGTTCTTTATAGCATTGTGTACCCGTTGGGAACGGTCTTCAGCACCATTAATGAAGAAAAAAGAAAAAACACCCCTGAGATTTCTTCTCTGCCAACTAAATATATTGTTATATTTTTTCTCAAAGTAAAAATATGACTTATTACAGATATTCTTAGATTATTCTTTTGTTGTTCTGGAGGTGGGGTGGGGTCGAAGAGATTATCCATGAGAGTGTACCATGGTTGGACTATCCAAAAGGATGAAAAGAGACTGGTGGAAGTAAAGGGAATAAAAGAGGGCAACATTTCAACTGATCTCACTGATCTGGTGTCTGAGGACACGGGACTGAGGCGGATCCTTGGGCTACAAAAAAAATAAGGAAAGAAAAATTTCTCCATCCAGGCTGGTTTGATAGATTTTTTGTGGCTCTAATACACTAGAACTCCAAATTCAGAAGTCTGCTTTGTGTGCAGATTATATGAAAACCAGAACAGCCAGGGATCAAAAGCACACAGTCACCACCACAGGTTACACAAACTGGAAGTTGTATTTGATTTTTTTAAAGAAGCATGAAATATCCAACAAGTAAAGAGAACTCAGTGAAGTGTTGGAAGAGCTTTGAAAGCTCCAGAGGTCTACAGGGACATCACACACAAGCTGCATCAGTAACGTTGTGGATCGTAGGGAGTATTTCAGCAGCGACAGCTATCCTTGGGAAGAAGGGGATTGGTTTTCCAGGTCACAATGAAGCAAGTGACAAAGTATTTTACAAGTGCATGCAGCATCTTGAGAAGTTTGATCTTCTCTAACCATCATCCCAAAAAGAAATCATTCAAAAGACGTTTGATGGTATCACTTAAAGGATCATCTCTGAGATTGACATGGAAACATGTAGTCCATAATGATGCAGGGGATCTCTGTTCAGAGCGGCCTGAGAGTCCACAGGGCTTGCTGAAAGAGACATTCCCAGAATTTTCCCAGCTTGAGGCATTTGATGCTTGCATCACTGACACCACAAAGAAGTTACTTGAGAAACATGGAGTTAGACACATTACACGTGTTGCTCAATCCTATGATGGTGCTTCTTATATGGGTGAAGCAGTGAGAGATGTACAAGATTGATTCAGACAGAAAGTATAAAGATCCATCAGCTCATGCACCTCATGCTTTCCTTTCCACCAGTTGCCCATCACAGGGACGTGCGTCTTCTTTAATCACCTGGAGTGTATTTCCTTCTTTGTAAAGCTTTAGAAAAAAAATGATCAAAACCTAGATCTACCCACCTACAATACTACGACACTATTGGTTGAAATCTGTAACTAATTACCAATGAGACAAAGAAAAGCAACACAATTGCAGCTTTGAAGTTAAAAACTTCTACAAGGGACAAATCACTTTGATAAAGAGATGACTGAGGTGGATGGTGCAATGACAGTTTAACCCACCCCAGTCGCTGTAATTGCCATCCTAGTTTTAGATATTACAACTTTAATCTAAGAGCTGTGCCCAGAACATTTCAGGATTCATTCTTTAATTAGCAAATACACCCATTTTACTATTAACTAGATGTAAAAGAGTTTATTAAAGGGCAATTTCCACAAACCTTTACCTAATGTTTGACAGAGAATAGCTTTGTCCATTTCTTTCTAAAGACTGTTATAAAAATAGGAGAATATTTAAATCCAGTGCTAATCTTGTGACTGGTTGTCTGGCTGCTACAATTCCAAACATCAGGCACACTCACTGTCAAATGGTAATACATGTCCAATAAATCCTGTGTGATAGAAGATGCTGTACCAATCCAAATTGCCATAATACATGCTTGTCAAAAGACTTAGTATTTACTCCTGATCCTGTGTATCAAGAGAAGTTTAATGTGCCAACACAAGTTTCTCATGGACAAGACATCATTGGGTAAAGGCAAATTGTAACCCATTCTGTAAATCCTGTGGGTCTGGTCAGTTTTATATAATCATTTATGTATTTTATTTCTTAATTCGTCAGCTCTAAGCAGTTGTTTTCAAAAGTCCATATTTCAGAGGTATGAAATATGCCTGCTTGGTTTATATTATGTAAACATATTTTGTGCCACCCATTAGAATCTAAAATGTGCACTGAAATTCAAATGAATCATCTAAAATGTTTTAATTCAGCCAGGTCATGAGTCATTCAGTTCAATTAACTCCAATAATCCAATCCAAATAAATACATTACATGATCCACATCATCCAGTAACCACTGTGTTCATACAAGCCAATTCATAATAAATTAATTTCATAGCCAAGTAAACCAACAGATTGCTCTGAACGCCAGGGCAACAGTGGAGGGTAAAAACTCCTTTTTAACAGGAGGGAGGGAAAACGTCCATCAGAACCAGACTCAGGAAGGCTTGACTGGTTTTAGGCTGGAGAGGACAGGAAAGAATGGTCAATAGGCACCATAACTCTAAGCCTGGGATACCTGCTCAGAAAGAAAGAGAGAAGCACAAATTCATTATAAATTCATTAAAAACTAACTGATACAAATTGACCGTTGGTTAGAATGAAATGTGGCGATTTTTACCATTAAAATCTATCTAAAGTACATCGAGGTTTCAGAGCAACATCTGCTCCAACATATTTTTCATTGAAGACCTTGTATACAAGACAATGCTAAACCACGTACTGCAGAGTCCAGGTGCTGAACTGGCCTGGCCTGCAGTCCTGACGTTTCAACAACAGTCAACATTTGATGCATCACGAAACTAAAAATGGACAATGAAGCCGCCGAACTGTTGAGCAGCTAAATGCCTGCATGAGACAAGAACAGGACATGTCTTTTTCCTAAAACTAAATACTAAAAGATGAGATGGTAAACATCATCCATCAAATTCAAACTGAGCTCATATTTTCCATGAAATGCTAAAATGTCTCAGTTTCCATATCTGTTATGTTGTTTAGGTTCTGTTGGGAATAAAATAGTAATTCATGAGACAAGCAAATTTTACTGACATTTAACACAGGGTCCAAACTTTTTTGGAATTGGGGCTGTGCTTCCCTGGTTATATCCATTTGAAGGTAGCTAACCAATGCCACAATTAGGAAATGACTTATTTAATTTATAATATAAACTACACATATAAAATTAAATTAATCATATTGAAGCCAATCATTGTGTTTTAAAATGTATCATCCATGAATCTTATAAATGTTTTCTAGATACAGAATTTTCCCATAACGGACAGAACATCCCCCCCCCCCCCCCCATTTTATCTAATTATTCATATCAATATATTTACTTTATACATCTATTTATTGCATAGAAATCCTGCCTAGTAAATGTAAGTGAGATGATTTGCACTATTTTAAAGATGACTTGAGACACGGTCAGTCTGTTAGATCGGATGTAGGGAAAATACACGACTCAGACAAATAAGAACTGAAGTAAACATCGGGGAGGAAATAGTGAAAATGATAGAACAGATAGCCTACCCCAAAGCACTTCAGAGGTTCAGGATGTGGGAAGCACATGAAGAAAGAAAGAAAATAAAGCCTACTGAACAAAAGGAGAAAAAGAAATCCACAAAAGGGCATAGTGAAACATTTTCAGTGTCTGGGCCAGTCAGAAATCTGATAAGCATTTATCCTCCAAAGCACTCCCAGGCGTAAGAGAAAACATGGCACACAGTGTTTATCACCCCAGTGCTATTATTAGGAATCGCACAGATTAGTAGTGACATTCTTAAAAAAATGAGAGCGGTAACAAAGGGAGTGAGTTATTAGCATGCTACTGCACATCAAAAGAGGTTCAGAGTGGGCCTTTCATCCAGGCTTAAACCCTCTATTCCAGTGAAAAGCCCTCAGATAATACATTTCTGATTCACCTGCGAGCATGACTGTGTGCATAAGTGAATGAATCAATGCATCTGTGTCTGTATGTGTCAGTCTGATCGCATGCTCAGGTGGTTTCACAGTGCTAACAAATGAGGCTACATTTGAGCTACTTAGCAGTGACAGAGACCGTGCTATAAAGACAAAAAGACCAAAAAAAAAGAAGCAGAACACATGTATCAATGGATAGTAGAAAATTGAAGATGATAAGGTTTTAAGAAAGTGTAACAG
>JAOXYM010000001.1:32813799-32824490 GCA_028567055.1 Leptatherina wallacei
AATAATAACCCGGATGTTGTTTAAAAAGTACTTCCGGTGAGTAATGCGATAGCACTTGCTCAGGCTAGATAGATAGAAGGATAGATTTGGGAAATTAGCCTTTGTAGTTGATACTAGGGAGAAGTGGGCTGCATGGTAAGCCCCTGAGGAGCAGTTGGTGGGGCTAAGGCCCTTGTCCAGGGGCCCTCAGTGATTCACCTGAACATGAAAGACCAATAAAGCACAAATACAGTTGCCATCATTAAATCTGTCAACCTATCAGCTGAGACATGAGATATTTCCCTTAATAACAAATGATAATATGCAGCTATAATCATTATTTTACCATTTGTGTGATCTGAACTTATTTTGTTTAATTGGGAAAAAAGGATCCCAAGTCTAAACAAGCATACCATCTACAGGCATCTCACTGGACTTCACTCCCAGTTCAAATCTGCATTTGACTTGTTCTATAGCAGGGGTGTCCAAAGTCAGTCCTCGAGGGCCGCTGTCCTGCAGGTTTTCAATATGTCCCTGCTTCAACACACCTGACTCAAATTAAATGGATCCAGCAGCCTATTAAGTTCTGCACAATAATTAATTAATTTGAGTCAGGTGTGTTGGAGCAGGGATACATGGAAAACCTGCAGAATTGTGGCTCTCGAGGACCGACTTTGGACAGATATCAGTAAAACACTGATATCCATAAAAATAAGGAGGACAAAATAAATAAAAGCAAGCAAAAAGCACCTGGATGATCGACACGCCAACAAAGGGGTCGCTCACGAAAATGAGACCTTATGTGTCAATGAGATTAACCTGTTTAAATAAAGGTGAAATAAAAAAAAAAGACAAGAAACATACACCTTTGGAGCTTAACTGGGAGATACACCTTGAATCCATGAACAAAACCTACCAACAATATCTTGAGTTTCCACAGTCTTGAAACTTTTCTAAAGCTCCAGAACAAAGGTGAGTGTAAATCTGGCATTTCATTCAAGGGTGAAGAATTTTTTGTACGGCAGAAGAAAAAAAAACCCCCACCTGAATATCAGAGACAACAGAGTCAGCCATGCAACACAGAGAATGAGCTCTGTAAGAAATCTGAAAACTTTAAGAATGCCGAGAGAATAACATTTGGAGCCCCAGGATCAGAAAAACCTGTTGGAACTCCTTGCAAACACAAATCAGTCCTGCTAACATAAAAGAAGAAAAGCATACTGTATTTTCACTATGCAGAAGAGTGGGACAGAAGATCAAAATCAAAGAAAACATGGAAGTCAAGAGACGTGTACCTTTAGAAGCAATCTCAGTTGTCTTTGAATCCACAAGCAAAAAATTAAAATTCAATATTTCGAGGAGTCTTCTCAGTCATCAAACATTTCTGAAATTACATCCAAGAAATTGGAAAACATAAATGCCCAGAGAACAGTAGTTGTGCTGCATGCAAACACAAACCAGTCATCAGGCAGAGAAACACACACCTGAACAACACAGAGAAGAGTCAGAAAGACAATACTGAGGCTGAGCAAGAAATATGAAATCCTAAAGAATACCCACAGAAAAAACACATTCAAGGAGGCCCAGGATCACAAAATACCTGTTGAACTGCCTGTAGAACCTGTGGTTGTTAGAACCTCAGCCTCTTCATTGTCAACACCTCCACCTGAACAGTCTGCAGCAGATCAAGCTCTGAAACTTCTGCTTTCCAGCACACCTATAAATAAGCAGCGTAAACAACATAAACAACAGTGTTGGAAAAAAGGAAATCAGTCACACCCAAGGTCTACTCATGATCCCAGAGTTACCAGTTTTGTGCGAAGGATGAAAAGCTTTCAGAGCTTCAAAAGCTACATGATGACTTGCTGAATCAGGTGAAGGAATTTAATTATCCTGCTTCATAAAAATAACACCATGCATTCATTAGCCTCTCAGATGGTACAAAAACTAGAAACAGAAATATGTTAGGAGAAAATTAAGAGACTCGGGTAAGAGTTTCTTATCTCAGCTATGAAACAAAGTCAAGATTGGACTGAAACCAATACAAATTCAGCTTCAAGACAAACAAAGAGAAGAGAATCAAACTGATGAAAAGATGAATCTGAAAAGAAGACCAATGCTCTTGTCGCAGAACTACAGAAAACAAATTATTGCAGCCAGCTGGAAGCAGCTCTCATTGCTGGAAGGACCGCGTCAATAAAAACTGAAACCTGCCCAGTCTACGAGGTGTAAAAAAACCCTAAACTAAAGGCTTCTCTGGTAAGAACTCAAAAACAATTTGAAGAGCAAGAACACCAGTGGGAGCAGCACAATTCCCATCTCCTGGCCAAGCAGGAAGAAACTGCAACCACCATGAAATCAGCTGTTATGGAGCCACAATGAGGATTAGAAAACCAGAGGCAGCAATGGGTAAGAGAAAAGTCTGACCTTAGAGAAACAATATCCACTATGAAGAAGTCACTAGGAGGGAAAGAACTAAAGAGAAAACACTCTACAGACATCTTGATGGACAGACTCATGAATCTAGAGCAGCACATGTAGAGAGAAAAAAAAAAAAAACAACAAAAAAGATATCTGTGAGAAAGAAATCCCTACAGATATTTAATGGATGTGGAGGAAATTTTTATTTAGACTGCTGTCAAATTGAGGGGAAAAAAGCCTCCTGATCTGGAGGAATTTATTCCCACCTCAGTCCAACCACTAACCTCAAAAGTCAGGAAGCCTTTTCTCTCATAAACACTCACTTTAATTATCTTTTTGATCTTTACTTTTAATCTTGCTTGGTTTCACAGAGCTATACAGCTGCAACAATTCCCTATTACCAGGGCTACATCAGATTACTGACTCCACTGGACAGTCTATTTACAGCGTTGCAGGGGTTTATTCTAAATTTTCTTATCTTAACATAACTAAATTTATGTTATATATACTTATTCCTAAATGGTGTCATATTTACACTGCCTGGCCCAAAGAAATTTGTGGCCATGTGGATTTAACTATGCAAATAGGGGCGCAGCCTCCTATTGGATAATTACTGCATGGGTAATTATCTTTCGGCTGCAACAAGTTATTTAACCCCAACTGATGTAATGAGTAGCTGCTCATTTCTTAAACAACCATGTGGAAAGACACATCCCGTTATCATGGAAAAGATGTTAGTCTGTTTAAGAAGGGTCAGATCATCGGCATCAAGCAGAGAAAACATCCAAGAAGATGCAGAAACTAATAAAACTGGGTTAAGAACTGTCCAACCCATTATTAAATTCTGGGGAACCATTGTGTTCGAAGAAGTAATAGGGTCGAAAAAAATCCTGAATGATCGTGAACACATAAACGTTTGGTGAAATCAAATTGAAGAAAAACAACCGTAGAACTCAGGGCAGGGGTGAAGCCATATTAGGGCCAGGGCGTGCTTAGGTCTGCTCACTCTTCTGATTGGCCCAGGGCCTGGCCCGCCCAGAGATAAATTCACATACTGTCAAGCTAAAGCTGCTAACATCAACTTTAATTTTGTACAGAATTTGATGATTTTAATTTTTTAAAGCGATTTCGGTAAATATCGGTTATCGGCCATTGCAAAAATATTAATATCGGTATCGGCCAAAATTTTCATATTGGTGCATTCCTAATTACAAGACCTTTGATGTCATTGTTCTTTTAGGCATGAAGCTCAGTTTAGGAAGATGACACTGAAATCTGACACTGGCCAGAAAAACGAAATATCTTTGCAGTAAATAACAATTCAGAACTACCGTACCTTGCACCATCATTAGTCATTAGTTGTAATGAAAGTTGTGTTACCTTCTTTTGCTGGTGCTGGCATGCTGATTCATTTGAAAAATTATCATTAATCTGAATAAATGCCAGTATGGATTCTTAATTCCTCTTAGCTGTCTCTGCCTCTCTCTGTCTAACACCATTAAAAAGCTGAGTGCTCATGTGTCAGATGGCAGTATTTGAACTAATAACTTTGATCTGATGACATAAAAAGACAGAAGGGTGAAGCAGAGCCACACTGACATGGCTTTTATTTAAAATAGTCCACTCAGTCACTACATGGTCCATTATATAGTGAGACAACCATTTCAAAGAGCTTTTTTATTTCACTTGAAACGTTACAGTCACTCCATATTATACTACAACCTTGCTTGCTACACCATAAGTGTCCAGAAGCTGCTCATTGGTCAACACTGATCATCATGCACTGCGACCTGGAGCAGATGTCATGAGGAATGTGCTTACAAGTACTGCTAACTTTTTTTTTAAATCATTGAGAATCCCTGCTGAGTATAATACTCCTTAAACATCTAAACAGCTAATTCTCTTTGACACACAGCTTTCTGAATTTTTTTAAATTTAAATATACATAGGAATCATAATTTGTGTTTACTCTTGAAAAGTTTGGTTTCAAGTCATGGTTACTATTGACTTAAACATCTCTAGGCTCCAACACACTCATTCCAAATTAACAAACCATTCATAATCTTATTGACAGTTTTTAGACAACAAAGTCTGGTAAATGTGACTTTTTAGTATGTTTTTGATACATAGTGACATGCTAGAAGTAGAAATGTGGATGTGGTAATGTTGGATGAATCAATTAGTCAGTCCACAGATTTGACTGAAGCATTTCAGCAAATAGGATTTGACATGAAGCTGAAATGTTCATCTCCCTTCCTCCAGGGATGAGTCCTTATATACTGTAACTTCTCCCTTTTGCTCTAGTTGCACCCATAGACTGTTTATGATGGACAACACATCATTTCCAACCAAAGGTGGTAACACATCGAATAAACTTTGGTCAGATTTGTAATCTGCCAAATAATTCCAGAAGAGCTCATATTTTTAATGAAATGGTTTGTCCTACTTTTAATATTTGACACTTTTTCCATGTTCCATGTTCTGAACTACCTGGCAAACGGTTGGGACAACTCAGAACTTTCTGGACATTGTAGAGACATGTCCCTACCCAATTCTATGCCAATGTCCAAGCTTTTTTGACAATGGAGTTGTAGCATTGTAATGTCTTCACTTTCTACACTATCATAAATGCCCTGCCCGCTAGTTGGCTGGCCTTTGGCAAGCTTGCAAGTCAGGACCATAGAACCTTGCAGATTTCCCAGAACCTATGGCTCATGTGGCCCACCAGTTCCCGTGTTTGTGCCTGTCATGTTTTTCTCATCTGGCAGCATGTAACCACAGCTCTTTTGATTCTCCTGGCCTGCTCAGCTGGGGGCTGAGAGGTGAGGTCCATGGCTCAGGCTTGGTTTATTTTCTTCTCCACTTACCAGCTCCTGTTTATCATGATGACTTTTGCTCTTTCATTTCATTGCTTGCTTACTGCACCTCAAAAGACCCACCCAGCAACTTATCAGAATTGTCTCTATCTGTACTTTATCAGAACATACAGGGTGTCTGACCTCAAATTTCTGAGTCTCTAAGTGGTGCTCTACAGATTGAAAGCAGAAATGTTTGTCTCGGAAAGATAATAAGCAGAAAAATGTATATTTGTTCAGTTCCTCCACTGTCTCTTCTAAAGATAAACTATAATTGTGACTCAGTACTTTTTGTGTGGTTCAACAGAATAAAAGGGTGTAACTCTATGGCGCTTTAGAGTTCCGGCCTTTCATTATGTTACTGATTGAGATGAGAAAATCTTTTTTTTTTAATATAGGGAAACAAAATACTGAATAATGAGGGATAGAACAACTTTTAATTTAAAATAATAAATTAATAGTTTAATTTGAATCAGGTGTGTTGGAGCAGGGAAACATCTACCACCTGGAGGGAGCAGAGTTTGGACACCCCTGCTTTAGGCTGTTTGCTATAATTTTCTTTGTCAGGCTTCATTTTGAAGAAGGGTTACATTCGCACAATTACATTGTACAGTTATAGTAGTTTATTATTGTAGTGTAGTTTTTTTTTCTTCAAATGTTGAAATGTCATTCATTGTAACTTTACTTGGTTGAATTTATATCAAATTTTATGTGAGTTAGAGAAAGGGGAAACAAATATTTTCACTTCTTTTCCACAATTAAATATATTATATTTCTGTTTAGGATCAGTAGTTTTAGCGATATGAATCAATCGGAACAGGGAGCAGGTTTGTGCTTAAATGAATGAAATGAAATGAAATATACTTTATTTATCCCTCTTAGAGGGAAATTATTGAAATGGATTTCTGAACACTGCAGAATGACTCGTTGACTCGAATGACCGAAAAATCCTGATTCTCTTTGTTCAGTGATTCATTTCAACACAAGACAGTAAAATGAAGAGTTTCCCACCGCTAATCATATTAACAACAACAAAAGAAAGAATCTTATTTACATTTTAGCAAGGTTAAAGATTTAATTAACAGATGTACGCTGGTACTTTGTTCATAACTAAGGTATGTCACAGCTGTGGCCAAAGCCTAATTTTGCTGACATTGTTGACTCACTTTAATTCACAGGTATTGTTCAGTGATTCCAAGTTTGACTTTGACTTTGGCTCTTTTGACTCAGCTTCCTTAGAGTTTCGGCCAAAGTTTGAACATTATGACCCTTTAAATTTGGTAATTTATCCATTTATTCCTGACATGTAATCTAAATCTGTCTTCCCAGCTTATTATGTGTACCTGGTCTGTACCACTACACTTACTGTCTTGTTAGAGGCCGTTCATTCTCTCATCCCTTCTAAAGATTCAGCTCTCTTCGACAGGAATTGGTCCTTCTTGGTCACTACAAGGCATCGGCTCTTAGAGCCACATGACACGTGACTAGTATTGATGATTCCTCTTGAATGGCAGATGTACAGCTATGTCACATGTTGGTTTCATGACTTTTCTTTTTCCCTTCTGATTGTTCTTTTCACCAACCTTGTCACAAATATTTTCTCTTGGGTGTTTTTTTTTATATTTACCAGGAAATTGACCTTGCAGATGCAAATCAAAAGAACATGCTTCCATGACTTCACATACAGCAGAACAATCTAAAAAAAAAAAAGACACTGAAAGGGAAAAATGGAAATTCCCTTTATGAACAAACCCAGCAACAATTTTCATTGATATGGCTGCCATGGTCTGCATGCATGTGTGTGTAAAATACAAGGTGGAGATCTAACTCTGCAAAGCAAGCAGGAAATAAACAAGAAGAAAGAAAATGTCTAGCCAGCTGAGGATGCTGGGGAGAATACCCCAGTGTCAGATTTAACCTTCACACTTGCATAGCAATAGACTGATCAAAGCCAATGACCTACTTTTTCTTGCCTAATTCAATCTAGCCCAAATTTACCTTAAGGGAAAGAAAGGGGATTCCCGGAGACAGCAGGAATCCCCGAGGAGCAGCCATGTTGTTGGGGGATGCTTTAAACATCAATGTAGAGTGAAACAAGGAAAGAAAGAAAAAGAGTGACACAGGTAACAACCCCCCCCCCCCCCCACCTAACCCAACCCTTCATAGTCTGCCTCATCAAACATTAACAGTGAGGATGAATGCCGTGGAGGAAAATATTGTGTTTGGAGAACAGTGATGATGAAAAGGCCCCAAATGCGTCTGACAAGAAGTAAATATTGAATTGAAAGATAAACAAGGTGAATGCCCTTCATTATTCATGCCAACGGGGAGACAAAGAAACCTGATAGCATTGAAAATGACACGCGTTATCTGTCCGGGCCCCTCTCAAAGACAAGAACGACGACGGGCTCATGGCAAGCTCTCGCTGAGTTTATGTTGTTTCTTGCTTCCTTTACCTCAGCAGAAAGTACAAGAGTTCCTCAACATTATCTCAAATTGTCAGTGATTAGTATGAAATCATCACACAAACAGACCCTTTTTATGGCTGAGCCCTCAGCGCACACTCCATTTCAATTCATGAAGGGCAGAACCTTATTGTCAGCTGCTCTGCATTCAGTGGATATATCCTCCCCACAGACTCAACACTGGTCCTCCTGTCATTCAGCACCTTTAAGATCACACTGTAGTTTGTATTTGTGTTTTCCATTTGAGCTTGGTTGCATGTGAAGCAGACACATGCAGAGATCCCCGAGCATACATTTTAAATATGTGCTTAATTAAGTTCATGCATTATGTGATTTACATTGAGAGGACAGTACAGTCACTTGGGGAAAGAAACAATGATCCTGCTTAAAGTCAAACACACTCAGGTGATGACTAGAAAGAAACCTTGTGGAGTAGAAGAGGGCCTGACATGTTACATTTAGGGATGAGATGTGACATTGCTGGCTGAAATGATTTTCTTTTTTCCTTTTGAAAATCATGATCACTATGAAGACAAATCTATTTACACTTACTTCCTACTTGTACTATAAAACTGCTAAAAGTAGCAATTATTAATGCTGCAATAAAGTCTTCATTAACCCAAACCGTGATTCCATGCTGAACACTGAGGTGTAGTACGTATAACAGGTGGGATTACAGGCCGAACACACAGTCATGGGCAAGCTATTTTGGGTTTTTATGAAGTGAACGGAACATTTTGTTAATATTTCTTCTGCCTATCCATATTTTAAATCAGACAGTTGGATTTCTTTTAAGCAAATAAAGCTATGACGCCACCCAAACGCAACACAAAATTAACTGTAAACAACCCAGAACAGACCTGAATTTGGTTATTTTCTGTGAAGTTTTTTTTTTATTGTATCCTCCAGCAAGATGTTGTAAATTTTGGTACATTGGTATGAATATTTTTTTAACGATGTACAGCAAGGACAGCTGAGTCCGCTACGGCTTGCAGACCACTGAACACGACTGCTTTTACTTCCCTGGGTTCTGGATTCACTTCGCAGTTCACAATTCAACAGACTTGCATCCTCGTCCAGAACTCTTACATCTGTATCCTAAGAATCTGGACCATTTCCCACAACATTCCCACCCCTGTTAGCTTTCAAATCCCCAGACCACCACTCTTTCTTTCACATCTCATCCTTATCTTGACTCTCTTACTTGCTCCATCACCCTTTTCTTCCCAGAGTGTTGCATCCTTCTGCTGCTACTGATCAAAAAGAAAATCATCAAACTTAGTTTTTCATCATATTCCAACATCTCCCTCGGTGCTCCATTTGTCGCCAAAAAGAATTTTCCAGACAACTTCTGTACAGAGTTTCTCTCGGTACAGCAGTAGAAACTCAGCTTTGTCCTTTTTTTTTTCTCGAGGTTATGCAGATTTATCTCGATGTAAAGCTGAATGAAAACACACTCCTGCACCCTCTCAGGCCAACTAATTATGGACTTTGATTATTCCCATTTTGTTTTTACTGAGCGCGACGACGGCGCCAACAGGCGGGCCTGCACAACGGCCAGCGCCATTGATTGTCTCAGTTTTGGGCCTAATTGAGCCAAATGGGAATGGCTGTTGCCAGAGTTCGCTCTTCTCCAGTGTTTACATGCTAAACCAACAGAGAGATGTTCATTACTGCCTCCCAGAAAACTCCTTTAAACATACTCACATACACACATATATATTCTTATTTTCTATTCATATTGATAAAGGGTTGAAGCATGCAGTAGTCTGCACGTACAGCTGGGCCTGCAGATGCCACTGGGAATAAAGGCTGTTTTCAAATGGTGTTCGGGTCTACATCACGGCCATTATTTCTATCTGTGTTTCTTTCTCATCATCATAGTCTGAATGTTCGCTGCTCTTCAACCCACACTGGTTTTCTAATTACATACAAGCAAGCGTGGTGCAAGATTTATTGTCTGCTTGAACATGGAAGATTCATGCATGTGATGTTGCTTTCATGACCGTATTAATTGCGGTCAAGCTATTTGACACGAGAGACAAAGCGCCTCTCCGCAAGCATTTCTTTAAGGGTAAAAGCCCTCGACACCGCCTTCATTAATCGGCTGCGCTTCTGTTCTGTATGCAAACACTATCTTCATTAAGGTGGAAGCAATTATGCTTGATAAAATAAATTCTTCAGTAAGTTATTTTCTTTTGATTGTTTTGATGACCCTGTTAAGTAGATGCTAGTTCCAGTAATAACAGATCAGCCGCTCAGAACAGATAAGAGTTTATGTTTTGTGTTGGAGCTCTGCTCTGTGCTTTCTGAAAAAGAAAACTTTATCTTGTTGTTGGCACAAGTGGAAGGAAGCAGAGAGGTTTCTGAACACTGACCTTAAGCAGCCGTGCTACGTTACCTTTGTTCCACATTAAAGTGTTTATTTTTTATGGGCGTATAACATTTTCTAAATCATTCTGATGACTTTGTTTTCAGACAAATAAAATAATTTGTTTGTGAGGGGAATTTATATTCGTTGCTCTGTGTGTTGACAGTACCATTCTGACTACATGGAGCAGAGTTTGGAGGTCTGAACTTATTTGTAGCCCCTAAAGTTTCCATAGATACTGATGGGAGGGGTGACACGTCCCAAAGTCAACATCGTGTGGCTCTGCATTACATAATTTATTCTGATATGTGTGTGTGAGTAACATGTGCAGAGCTAAGATGGCGCCAGGGTGTGTGGCTGGCCGTCTGCTGCTCCTGCAATGTTTTGTGTTTTTATTGTTTTTAATCATTGGCACTAAACAGATTGAGTCTCTGCTGGTGTATGATCGCCAGTCACTTTTACTTATCCGGCACAGAATAGAAAATCTCACTGCATTTCATCATGATGGCAGAAAAACTAAGCCCCCGCTCCTGGCGGGGATTCCGCCTCACCTGTTACGGGCCTCGGCCCTACCTTCTCGTCGGAAGCGCACCCGTCGCC
>JAOXYM010000001.1:32824590-32841425 GCA_028567055.1 Leptatherina wallacei
AATTATTTTATTAGTTTTTTAAATTTATTTTCAGTGTTAATTGTTTTATTTCTTTGTGTTTCTGTGTTGACTTTGTAAAGCACTTTGTGTCAACTGAGGTTGTTTTAAAGCGCTTTATAAATAAAGTTGAGTTGAGTTGAGCTGATATATTTTTGCAATTTATCAATAATTAGAAACAAAAAACATTTATAAAATAGAATTTTTAAATAACATGTTTTTAAAATTTGATTTATAATTATAATTTCAAACTTAATTTAGTCAATTCATGCTAATTGCAGCCATTTTAGTCAATGGTTTGACTCACCAGACGCGCCATGGCACGTATCAGAAGCGTATCAGGTTTACTTTTGACGAAGCACGCTTCCAGAACGCGTCAAGCTCAGCAGTTCAGGCAGGGCCAGACAGGAAATCAGAGTCAGTATCAGTGTAAAGCATCCGGTAAATAAAAAAATTAAAGCCCCTGTGTAGATTTGCGATTACAAGCAACCGACTGTGTAATAAGAAAAAACAAAGGCTTACACTGGTGAAACAAAGACATCAAGAGAGAGACTTTTACCACAAAATACAAACTGCAAACCAAACCATTAATCACATCATCTTCCTCTGCAATCCACAACTTATGGAGAAAGCCTCGCTAAAGAAGGAGCTTATTTTGATTAATACCAGGATGAGAAAGCAGATGTGCATTATCTTCCACTTGCTCATTCCATCTGGTTTTCCTCTTTTAGATTCAAACTCAACAAATTTTGACTGAACATGTCGTGCTTAGTAGTTTAGCATGTAGTACAGCAATATCCGAAAACAACATATAAGCAAATCATCATCATATATCAGGCATCAACAGCCCCGATTTCTAAAAATTTGGCATCAGCAATAGGAAAAAGCCCCGACTGGTTGACCTTAAATTATAGCAAACTATGACTTTCTGAACAATGCAAGAGGTTTTTTTTTAAAGCAAAAAGCCAGATACATTCATCAACATAATTTTTTTCTCCCTTTTTTGGACTAATGAAAAGCAATTAAATGTTTACCTTTTAAATATAAGACAAAAATGGACAAGTCCAGAAAAGATGAGGGTGGCTTACATGGTTTATCTTCCGCAGTACACTAACTTTAAGATAATCTCATGACTGAGGAAAAATGAACGCTTTACATGTCCAAGTTCAGCTGATTATGATGAACAGGACTTGGTGGTATCATGTTCAGCTAAATCACTTCAGGTACAAGGAAAATCCTCGGAGAGGACAGGGGGAAAAATGTAAATCCTACGTGGTAAATCCGTGCCGGCAGTGAGCTCAGGAACGTCAATATAAAGCCATATTTCATTCTTCATAGCAGGCTTCCGCACTGACAGAGGATTATCACAGGGAGTAAGCGATGCAAAGGGAATACAATAACGCCACTGCTTACATACGGATCATATGATTAAGGTGCTATACGCCAGGCTGTAACAGTGGCACCCATGTTTATGGCATGCATATAAGCCCAGCATGAATGTTGAATGTCACAGTTTCTGCCTGATTTGATTGTCTAAAATCCTTGCAGTCATGGAATGAATGGAAGGCGTGGTGACATGTGGGGCTGATGCATCAAGATAATTTGCTTTACATCTTTTTGATAGACTTCTGCTCAACACGGTCATCGTTAGAGTGAAAAATTCCTTTGAAAGGGCTGCCACGGTGTTCATTATGTGGGAGTGCTACATCCCTTCTTTTGTAAGTGGATTCTTCCTCTTTGACTTGCTCAGCGTCCATTAATAGAGTTGAGCAGGGATACTTCAGCCAGCCAACTTTAGAATAGATCATTATCCAGTTTCACCGTCCTCACAGAAGAACTATGAACACTGACTCTGATAACCTGTGTGGCAAAGGGAGAAATGAACAATTATCATAACATGTGTCTCCGCTGCCATTGATAGAAGGACCTCTTTAATGGGGGCGATTACTGTAACCATGTGCGATTTAACCTGATCGACTCAATAGGTGATGGGACTTTAATGCTAGAAAAACCGTGTCCACCTGAAAGACTCAGGCCAACATTGATTATGGCAGAATTAAACATTTAAGTAATCACTGCACTTAGCTAAATGATTGTGTAATGAATAATAGATGAGATGGAAGGCGAACAGGGTAATAGATGGTCTGGGGAATAATATCTGGTCATGTGATATTCAGACATGCCTCTGTATCCACAAGGGCGCTGTCTTTTTTTTTTTTTTTTCTGCACCAGCTCTCTCACTTTACTCTCATGAATCAGGGCATTTGCCTATAGCAAGACACACACACATACACACACACACACACACACATACATGCTCACACTATCCTGAGGAATGGTTGGGGATTTAATCAATTCACATTACTCTTGTGGAGTGCTCGATGTGAGAGCAGCACTTATCCCCCAAGAGTTAGAACGCTGTAGGGCTGTTTGGTTAAGTATAGCAAAGATCATAGATTTTCTTAACTAAAATGCCCTTGATTTGATTTGATTTGATTCGATTCTATTAACCTCATTCCCATAAAGGTTGGTCAGTTTGATTCATGAAATATAAAGGAATTAAAAATTTAATGCTAGCAACATTAATGGTGTTCTTGGGGCGCGCGGCTGGAGCACTGGGGTGCGGACTAGCCCCCGTTGGGTGGCCGTCTGGGGGGGTCCCCCCAGGTGACGGTGCGGGCCCCCTGCCAGTGGGGATGGGGGGCATCCCCGAGCGGCCGGTGCTCGGTGGGGCACCGGCGATATAACAATTTTTCACAGACACTTCACGAGAAAAAACTTCAGCTTGGCTGAAGCGTCAAGAACAAGCTGAAATTTCTCCCAAACCAGCACCATTTTGTTCTTGTCGCCTCATGGACAAGAGCGAAGTTTTGTTATGTAAAAGCCTTGGGTTGATGCTCCTTTTATACCCAATCATGACACCCTCTCCAATAATCTTCTAATTGGAGAGTCTTTTTACACTATGCTCCTATGAACCTTTGAATTATTTTATATTGTCCAAATACAATAAAACTGGTAAGCGAAGACACTGAAAATAATGTGTCTGTGATCAAGGTGCAAAAGAGTGAACATATTACAAACAGAGGTTTTTACTGCATTTAAGAACTTTCTCAACACTTCACTGAATGTTGCTTGTTCTTTGACAAGTACAGATAAGTAAAAGGAAATACAGATTGATGGTGAACACATCAAAACACAATCAAACACAAATTTCTATGTGCAGTTCTTGTTCCTGTACAGCATCTCTGGTCCTGATTATTCTGCTGTGTTCTGGGCTGTACTGCAGCAGATTTAAGCATCAACTGTCTGTGTGAGCAAAGGGTCAATAAGGCCTGTTCACGTGCACACACTTGCACATGCATGCACGCGTCACGCTGACTGTGGTCTGTGTGCGGGAAAGACACCTTCTTCAATCACTTGATGTAAATGGGCTGAAGCCTGCTGCAATTTACAACACAGCCCTGTCGCGTCTGATAAATTCAGCCCTGTCTCTGTGTTTATCATGTCAAGATGACTTCACTCCTGTCCCTCTTTAGCCCTCCTGCCTCTCCCATGCACATGCACTTTGCTCGTAGCCCCTCATTTCCTTGGTGAGCAGGGGTTAGGGGCGGGTGGGCGCATGAGCGAGACAGCTTGGTAATTAGTTTCCGAGCGTGCTCTTGCTAAATATTCCTGCTTAATGACAAGGCCAAGCGGGTGCACTCTGCCTAGCGGCCTGGGGTTCAGCCTGATTCTACGAGCTCTGATCATAATCCAAACCTGCAGTAAAACTGTGGCACGATGCAGCTAAATAAATAAATAACTGTGAATAAATGAAAGAAAGTAGATGTTGGGGCACACTTTGAAATGCACATCAAAAGCACTGATTTGTCAGCCATCAATAATTCCCGTCTCTCCCTCTCTCTCTCTCTCTCTCTTTTTCTCTGTCTCACTCTCATTTAGTTAGATGATTGCTTCCCGTGGCCCAGGGGACCGATAACAACCACCAAGTCTATTACCTTCCTACAGCACTTACTC
Source organism: Leptatherina wallacei (assembly GCA_028567055.1). NCBI lineage: Eukaryota > Metazoa > Chordata > Actinopteri > Atheriniformes > Atherinidae > Leptatherina > Leptatherina wallacei. The sequence goes on from JAOXYM010000001.1 coordinate 32,828,605, forward strand.
CTACCAATATGAAACACTCGATAACAACAGGTCCTACCTCATGTTCGCTTCCATAGTCTATTAGCAAGACACCAGTTCTATCCAACAGCATGTGTCGATACATGGGAACCCCCGAGTAACATTATCCACATTTAAATGGTTCATGGGAGAGTCGGGGAAAAGCCGACCATATCAAAATGAGAGTAATGAAAGCCTTTCTGGGAGATGCATGAAGGAAGTTCATAGTGGAAAAAACAGAAATAACAAGCAAACAAACAAGCTAACAGAGGATGGCTGATGGGAGAGGCTGGTTTGCAGATTTTTGAGTTCTTCTTTTAAAGATATTGTTCCTCACAAAAGTGTTGAGCCTTTGGTTTTGTTTGTTTTTTTTACACATTTCTAATAGATTGGAAAATAGCTGAAGCAAATTACCAAAACACAACCAGAAATTTGTACAATGCTAATGAACTTTAAAGTCAATATATGGCTTTAGGGAGGTCATTTGCAACTAACAGTGCTCTAGTGTGTGTTTTTCTATCCATGTGTGCTTTTTCAGTGTTGGCAGTGAGTTCATTTTTACACAGCAAAATTAAACAGTTGCTCGTCAGACGTTTTCCAAATGATACTGCATGGTGGATCAAAATCTGTAGGTACTTTTGTATAGGCTATTCATAATTTAATACATATTCAAGGTCTTCCCTGTCCCCTGAGAAGCTGACAGCTCTTAGAATCATCTTATAAAATAGAAAACTCAGAATTTCATTAGTATAATTTAATGAAACTAAGCAAACAACATTTTTTCAAATTCTTTGATATTTTTATTACATCCGCCATTGGTTTGTCTGTCTGTTAGCAACATAAATCAAAAAGTAATGGACAAATTTTGATCCATTCTCAGAAATGAAATAAGGAACAAGCATTAGATGTTGGCCTGGATCCAGGATTTTTTTAAAAGGATTTTTTACAGGCACAGGGCGGGCGCAAACATCTGGGAACATCGGTGAACTTTGTCACATCTGGGTCTTTTGCCGGTGAAAACTTGTAGATTTTTCTTAGATTTTCATAGTCCCTTTAAGTATGCAAAAAAGTTATGCTATGGTTGACTGCCATAAACATAGTTGTTCCACATACAACAAGTGGTCATTCTTTGAACAACCAAAAAGACACGAAAGCCCAGAAAGATATAATAACTGGCTAGGGGCTAGCAGCGTGACAGTTAACAGAAATATTCAACAGTTTGTTCTGATCATTTTGTGACTGGTGAATAAAACATTTATTATGATATTACTGTTTAAAGACCCACTTTATAACTTCTGCTATTTTCTCAGTGCCCCCTATCGACGGCTAATTCGGCATCCATCTTGGATCCTACCTGTAATGTGAGCTCTCTCCAGACAATAATAAACAGTCTTTTCTCGACTCTTGTCTTATTTCTTGCTCTTCTTTGGCTCTCTTTAGTTTCCTCTCTTCCTCTAATAATGTTTTCAAACATTACTTTGCTGAATCCACTGACGTGCATTCAAAATGACCGGTTTGTTCACATCCACGTGCTAGCGTGTAACGCATGCGTGAAGCAAAACTTAGCAGGCGGCGTCCCGGATGTAAAAGTTCTCTGGTAGGGTTTCTCAGCCGCGGGGCGCTGCTGGGCCGCAACGGCTCTAGAAATGCACATAATAGATGTCACTGCGCCATCAAACGAGTCTGGAAGTTTTAAGGTCGAAAAGTTATATAGTGGGCCTTTAAAACTTATGTTGTTTTTGTATAGATTCCAGAAATACCATGAAATGGCTGCTTACGGTGACAATAACAAACGTCTGTTGTTTTTTTTTAAGTTCTCAATATTTCTTGTTGAAAGCTCCTTCACAATGTGAGGGTGGATAGACATAAGGAAATTAGTTTAGTCCCACTGTCACTAGCTTCACCTCATACCTTTAGCCTTGAAACTGAGGGGATCAATAGACCTGGATGACATTCTGGATAATTTTCTATCAAAAACCAATGGATTATGATAACAAGTTACACACTTCAACACGGACGCTGGTATGATGCAGGGTTTGTTATAACTGGAAACTTGTTCATGGTCACATGACGACCGGGTTGTGATGTAGGTTTGCGCCTGCCCATGGGAAGATGGGGATAATTTAGCCATTATAGTTTCTAACTCAAAATTATACCATGGTCAGTGAGAATTCTAATGCCAACTGGCATGTATTATTTTCGTATAAATGCACACGTAGTTCGGCTAGTTAAATCACAGTTACATCACTCCGTTATGGGCGTCACCATAGCAACGCTGATCAACTGATTCAGATCAGCTGGCTTTTGACAGGTGATTGAGAGAATTGTGCTGTAGCATGGAACGCTTGATTAGCATAAAAAGTGCATCGAGGCCAACATAAAATAGCAAACAAAAAATAAACATTTGTTATTAAATGTTTACTGTGACTGTCAACTGGGACCCGTGCGCGTCATGGTGTTCTAGACTCCGGGTCGTGCATTAAAACCGTATGATGCATGGGTCTTCATCGTTTAATCCTTACATAATGCACACAATCATTAGCAAAAGTAAAAAAATTATAATGGCTTGGTGAAGGTCTACGCTCTCTGAGTGCTTTTAGTAGATACAGTTAAAGAAATGGGAACAATATAATGTTTTTATGACAGACTGCTGGTAACAAATTGTAGTAAGTACAATAGTAAGTAAGTTTGTCTGTTATGCAGACATCACTGATTCATCCCTTGACTTTTGTTTCTTATGTTTAATGGATGATATAACACATTTCTCTGAACATGGTCAAATACCATGACGGAACTGAAAATAACTAAAAAGCAGACAGTTCCCCGGCTTTCTGAAGGTCTTTGGACATTAAGGAGTAATGAATGGCTCAGCACCGTAGACACAGTATTGTAGGTGATGGAGATATACAGGTGCACACACATTCCCGTAAAGACCGCTGTGTTGCCCCACTGATCTAATAGCCAGGCGCTGTGCATCCAGATGCTAACCCTCGCTTTCTTTTCCCGAATCCAGCAGGCCACAGAGCTGTTGCAGCTTCTCAGGGCTCAGGTGTTAATTTATGCTACTGAACCACTTTTCCTCCTGACTACACAGCCTGACCCCAACGCAGCATGCCCCATGGAGCAGCTACACCTTCATCCAAGTGGGCTTGATTTTACTCTTGAAAATGAGACTTCCTGCATTCAGCCACATGAAAAAGGGCAGAATTTCAACATAGTTGGCAGTAGATACTTGCATCCTGTAGCTCCAAAGCAGAAAAAACAAACAAAAGCAAAGTAAAAAATGCCACAAGGCAAAAATAACACAAACTCTTGATTTATCGTATATAGCATAACCATGGATAAAGAAGCCACAAAGGGAAACCTTATTCTGTTGTGTTCCCATATGAGCATGCTTAATTGATGATTACGACTCAGTGCACTACAGTGTTTTCTTGAAAGATGAGTCTGTAGAGGAGAGAGTGAGGAGATGTTTTTGGGTGGTTGAGGTAACTGAAGCTGATGGCCAGTTAGGCCAATATGTTTGTGGTTGAGGGAGTTTCTGGGGCAAAGCTCTCTCAGTTGTTGGCCGGACATCCGCTTGGCATCTGAGAGCCCAAACTTCTGTTCATTATTAATGATCTGCGGGGTCACAGCAGTCCATTCATGTCATTGTTGAGACATCACCTGAGACATTAATGCAGACACTCGCACTGAAGCGCACACGTACACACAATAAACAAAGATGAAGTCTCCATCCGCTGTAGCTGCTTTCTTATTACTCTCTGTCACTCCCGCTGGGCAGAGGGCACTTTGTAGATGCCCCGAAGGTGTAGATAGTGAGTGGAGGAGAGTAATTGTGGGTGGCTCTGTGTTCAAAAGCAATCTGGAGATCCGAAGGGAGGCAGTTCCTTGTTGCTTTTCATTCACAAAGCTGTCTGTGCTTCCAGAAAGTTGACAGATGAGAAGGCCTCATACATAGACAAGCAAGCATGTGTCACCTAACCTGGAAAAAAAGGAGGAAGCTGGGGAGATAGTGTTTATAATTCATGTCTGGAGAGAATGAGTGGAGGACAGGTCGCTTTGTTGTCCATCTGGACGGTCAGCCAGGAAACAGAGGACTTGTGGTTTAAAGCCAGCCAGCGATGGCACCTCTCTTACAGACCTGCAGGGACTGTGGCATTCAATTCAGAGCTGTTTGGAAACAGATTTCATCGCATTATCCCTGTTTTAGGAACTTTCCGCTTGGCGCCAGAATTCACATTGTAGCCTGTCTGTCTGTCATTTCAGCACTGAGACTGGGATGTGAAATATATTTGGAGAACAAAATTCAATAACTCACTCTGACACTGAGCTGGCTTAATTTATTTACCCCCTGTCCCCCCTATTTCAAACCTCTGCATTAATGTAGGGACACATTAATGTGGCTGCTATCAATAGCACTGGCAAGGGGAAGGGGTGGAGGGTGTCTGTGTGTGTGTGGGGGGGGTATGTGTTATTGAAATATTTATTCAGGTAAACCCACTGTATCTGTGCAGCTCCATTTACACGAGATATCCTGATGTCTGACCAAAGACGGAATCGATAAAACACAATTATAGCAGGACAAGCCAACGCTGGCTCTTGAGCGATAGGAAGGTGGTGGATTAAAGCGTCAGGGGGCAAAATGCATAGAGGGAGGGAGAGTTGAAAATGAGTCTGGCCTGTCACCGCTGCCTGGCCTTGCTGCCTTTACTGGTGGTAAAATCAGCTTATAGCCGTCCTCACAATGCCTCATTATTTACCACGCCTTTGCCTTTCTTTTCATTCATCCATTGATTACTGACAACCCTGAGCTTTAGCAATAGTTAACGTGCTAATGTGCTGTATTACTCTGGGCTGGAATGACACAGCTATTATGCTTATCCTCATATAAATGGTTTCAATCTGGGGGGGGGGGTTTAAAGCCCAAAGACAGGCGGTAACCTTGAAAAACTAAACAGCAGCAGTATTAGAATCCACATTCACATTCACGCCAAATGCCACCAACAAATCAGATGAACAACAAGTCAACAGTCGTTGCTTTGAAAAGGGGCCTCTGGGGAAGCATACAGCCAAGGTCACAGGCCCGGGAGCCATGGGGTTCAGATGTAATAGATTTGAATTGGATCACAGATGACAGATCTGTTGCAAGTCACAAGCATTTCTGCAACATGCCAACAATGATTTTCCTGTATGCACATAATCAGGGATTACACGCAACCTTGAGGAAAATATCAACTTGACTCTGCGTGTGGCGGTCTAGCTGCGAGCTCACGTCGTATGTGGGGATGTGAAGGATGAGGTCCCGTTTGTGTCAGGAAATAAAAAGAGAAGTGACTCAGCTGGGTGGGGGGGTGGGGGGGGGGTGAAGGAGGAAGTAAGTGGTTGGGGTCTGTCAGTGTCACCGTACACCTCCTGAACCACCTTCCGCACACTAATAAGATTGAGCACCGAGCCAAGCTGAACAACTGCCAGACATGGAGACACCGCCCGAATAGAGAGAAGAGCTCAGGCAAAAAAAAAAGGGAGGAGGCGTAAGTGGCGGGGAGGAGTGTGGGCAGGTAGAAACACTACAGTGTTGCATCTCACTGCGGTGACAGATCCGTTACGGTCAAGGAGAGCTCAAAGAGCCCTTGTCAGGTAAATCAAGTATGACTTTTATCTCTCGGGGTGTTGGAGGCATGCGCTGGCTACTAAGATGTCCTGGGACAATATATTTACAGGGTTGTGGGTGGAGGCGAGTTTGGTTATGTACACACAAAGTGCTGAGCTTTTTCTCTCTTCTTAAGAGTTGAATGTTTCAGTCTAGAACTATGCCAGAGTACAGCAGCACTTTGTTTCACTGTCAAATCTTGGGTCAGTGATAAATTTCAAGGTAACTGTAAATCCAAATCATTTCACCTTCTCAGCATACAAAAGTGTCATTCTGGTAAAAACAGTATGTTGTAGTGCAGCGCCTTTGTATTCTGTTTTTAACAAGTGGTACTCTTTCCAAAGTATTCTCTCTTATCAAAATGAGAAAAGGTTTTATAGGAGGAAAAAAATGCATTAGAGAATACAATCTGACTCTTGACGTTTTTACAGTGATGGAGGGGTCGTGATTTATTTTCGTCTCTTTGAAACATCAAGAACTGGCCTCAAATGCCAACAATAAGTCATCCATTTCTCCGGCATGGTGCTTGAATATTCAGCATTTTTTATTCCATCCCCAGGTAGGAAATGTCACAGGACTAACTTAATGCTGGTACTCATGTGCTGCTCGCTGTGTGATTGCAGTCGGTTGTGGCTCTGCCCTGCAATCGCCTCCTCTTAAGCCAAACTCATTTACTTGAAATGTTTTGAAACACTGCCTGTCTGCCTCAGGTAGATATTACTTAGCTTAAGCAATTGACAATTTGCAGGACATCGGAATGGACCTGTGCATAATGACTGCTGAATTACTTTGGGGAACGAGCTTCCTCAACAGTCACAGGGGCTTTCTCAAAAAATACTTTAGTCTTGTGTATACGTGCTTCACAATTTAAAACTGGTGTTAATTTTATCGGTAAGAACTGTGAGAGATCTTATCTTATATTGAATGTGAATAAAAATCTAGATTAAAAACTACATGAAACTACTAACTACATGAAAAGATGAATCATTAAAGAAAAGAGTCCATCTGTTGAGTGTGATCAACTAAACTGTTCAAATTGCTACAAATTTGGATTCAATTTTAGTCCAAATCTTATGACTAATTTGTCATAAAACATCCTCTTTACCTTTAGGGTTAGGTTTGAGACTTATCTTATTGATAAAGCTTATAGTTAGCGTTTGGCTTCGGTCAGTGATGAACTGAAACAAGAGAGAGGATAGAAAATGGATGGAACTTAAAAATTCAGATCCCACTTTGTGGCCACGAGTCTCAGTTTTGACTTAATCTGTTCCTTTGTTGTTTAATTTGTCTTTCTTGAGTAAAGGTTGTGGTTTCAGTGTTTCATGATTTGTATTTGTTCCTCTGAGTCATTTAAGAGGTTTTGTTGTTCTGGGTTAGTCTTGCTTCCTATTTTATACTCCCTGTTCATGTTCAGCTGCTGTAAACTATACCTGCTCCTTATTTTGTCATGAGCTCCCTCAATAGAAATACTCTCTGGTTCTCTTTGCTCATGGCCAAACCCTCATCTGTCCTCTCCAGATTTTTCTTTGTTTTCCTAGCGTTTGTCAGTTTGTCTGAGGGGCATTGTGAGTGCAGGTATTAAAATGATCAAAAATATTTGAAAGAGAGAGTGATCTTGAGTGTAGATCAGGATGACTTTTCAACAGGTTTACAAACCTCTGTTTTATAATGGTGAATACTTTTAAGGCAGCAAGTTTTCTTTGGAGCAGCAGCTCTGTGTGCAGCTTCTCCAGCTTTTCTGATCTTCTCTGTATACTGCGTTGTTTTCAAAGACTTGATGTGGACTTACTGCTTTTCTCAAAATGCGTTTAATCCAAACTAATAGCAATGATACAGTGAATGGTTGTTAATTTCTTATATCAATGTCATTACTGTAAGTTACGAAAAGTTTGACAAAATTAGTAAGTATGATCAAACATGGTTGATTTTATTACAATTTGAATGCAAAGTATAGATAAGGTGTGCTAATTTTCATCTTATTATAAGTACAAAAACTAAAAACTAATGCACCACAAAAAGATACTGGACCTTGGTTTAAAATCCATTGAAGAGAGAAGAATAAATTAATCACAGCACGGAGAGGAAAGGATTAAAACTGCTGATGAAAACTCTTGAATCAGACTACACAAAGCCGAAATGCAGTGACAGCTAGGCAAGCTAGCATATGGGACAAAATACACAGCCTTATCCATTAATGCTTGTCCCTCAGCCTCACAATAGACATATGGGCCTGTCAAAAAATAGAGGAGAAGAAAATGGTGATAGCTCATTGTATCAACAGAGACGGGGAAATGAAGAGGTTTGTTTTGGAGATTGAGTCGAGATTCACGCCGCAGTGCATATGGCACAGAGACTTGGAGAAGTAGCAGACTCTTTATACAATTCTCAGGAAAAGGTTTATGGTTCTGTGTGCAAAGAAGCTTCATGAAAAGGCTTTGAGGGGAAGAGCATGAAGCTGCACTCCTGTTTGCATTACAGTAATATACAAGCCAGTCCCTCCAGGAATTTAAGGTGTTGCGATCGGAACTATGTGAACGCAATTCGGTCAATCTTCGCAAAATCTGAACATCCTTGTAATTTTGTCAAATCCCTCCACAGCTTTGATGCAGCTTTGACAAATCACAGCACTCCTCCACGTCACCAGATATACAAAGTACAAAAGTCAACTTAACATCTGTTTTACTGATTATTATTAAGGCATGTGCAAAAGAAATGTGTTGCATCTACCGTTTACTGTGCATGACACTTTCCCTGTGCTTGGGGGGGGGGTTGAGTTTAACTGGCGGAGCATCTCACACAGAGACTACCACTCCTCAAAGCAGCCAGCCCAGATTCGACTCCCGGCCGGTGGCTGGTCACCGCTAGGGGATTCAAGGTATACCATGGTATGAAAAACTTGTGGTATGAATACCATTACATTTTCCGTCATACCGTGCCTGCAGTATGAACTGTATTCTGTCTTATGCCTGGTTTATCCTAAATGCGTGTTCACAAAAAGTTGCTGCCAAAAGAGGATATACATCAAACATCTCGCATCTCTGACAACATCACCTACTCTTTGTGAAATTTAAGGTAAAGTAACGTAGTCTTGAAATGAAGGTTTTTACGACTTGTTTAGAAAGTTACCGTTTAGCATAATGCTAAGATAATTGTATGCTTGTTAAGATAGTTGTTACTAATGCTTACTGCATGGCTAGATAACATGCTAGTCTCCTTACAAACATTTCTTAACATAGCCTAACCCAGAAGAATGGATAATTACTGCCCTTGTCAATCCAGCGAAATCATTAGCTTTAGAGGTAGCTTTATTATTGCTGCCAAAATGTAATACTTTCTACCCACTGAGGTCAATGTTTTGATGTGGGAGAGAGAAAGTATGTGTAATGATTACGTTTCCTTCCCCACCATCCTGCAGCTAAAATAATTTAACTGCTGTCGGTAGAGACATTGGTGGGGGAAAAAAGCACAGGATAGGCTCATAGAGATACATAGACACTTTGTTTTGATGTCCAGACGTTCTTTTGGCTTGCTTTCTCTCCCCGCATTACACATCAAAACATTGACCACAGAAAGATGTTGTTATTGATATCTTTTGTTTTAGAGGATCCCCTTGAGATTAACTTTGGGCTCCCATGCTCTAATATATTAGTATTAAATTGAAAGATATTTGTGACCAGAGAATTTATTGCCATTATTCAGTTTAAGCTAACAGTTTTTTTTTTTTTTTTTTTTTTTTTACCTAGACATTTAAAAAGCAATATTTAAGAACATAGTCATAATACCATGGTATGCCGTGAAGCTGTGGTATTTTGCCCAAGGCTATCATACCGTCAGAATTTCATACCGGTGCATGCCTAATCTGGACCCAACCTGACGCAGTAGAACCCACGACCTGACCCACACGTTAACACATGAAGTAGCTAATTGTAAATAGACCCGGTCCCTCCCTTCATTGTATTAGGCTACTTTATTCGTTTATATATTTAAAGAGAACGTTTTGTTATGTCATGGTTTTTATTAAGAATTTTGAAAAAGGAAAAGACAACAACACAGTTAACATATTTGAAGGTTTATTTCAAGCTGAACTTGCTCCAAACATGATTATATTGCCCGGTTCTGTTTCCACCGGCGCAGAATTGTGAAGTTTGTCTAACTTCTGGGGAAAGTCAGATGAAATGCGGTATGACCGTTAAGACTGCTTTCACACAGATTGGACACGTATCCAATATGGAACCACATATGAAAGTTTCCCGAAGGTTGGCCGACTTAATGCCAGAGCATATTTCAGAGTAAAGGTGGTTTATCTCGACAACACTTTTTTTGTAAAACTGTAAGATGACGCATTAAAAAGCCAACTTGTGGAGCATGAATAGAAGTACAAGATTCAAATATCACTATCCTCTGGTGGGGGTGAAGGTCAATGTGGAAAATTGTATTCACTAATATCTACCATTTTTATGACTTTAAATAAAACACTACGGACCTATCATTCAGCCATCGTGCTTCTACTGAAGGAGAAAGGAAAAGAGTTGGGTGCAACACTTAGATAACCAGGGTGAGACCGCTATCCTCAGCAGGATATATCCATGATCCCACAAGCAGCCTTTGCCTTGATGCTCAATGTCAAAACTGACTACTATTGATTTTACCCAGCATTTATTCAACATTATGTACATGCATGCTGAATCAGAAAAAAATAAAGAGTGAACTCCGGCGGTTGCGGTGGTTGCTTGGCATCCCCTGTGGCCCGCCTGTCAAATCCAACAGTGTTATAAATTTGTTTTAAGGACAGCCCAAGTCATAACCTGATCCCGGGCACCTTCAGTGGCTGAGAGAATATGAAGACTGTTATCTGCTGCTGAATAATGTTTGTTTTGAATGAATTCATTTAAAAAATCCCCATCTCCACCATCCTCTTCAGAGTGCTTATTTTCAAAAGCTACCTTATTGGCAGAGGGAGAATTTTCATGTCAAATAATGAGAAGATTTGGATTTCACAGCAAATGAGCAACAACACACTGAACAGTAGGGGGCCAACATTAAAGATTCAGGTAGACTCGACAAATCCTGATGTTTTAGATCTACATCCTTGATTTTGTTTTAATGAGTTTTGACTGTACTTCATAAGATGTGATGATTGCACGTTTAAAAGCCCTGTTAGTATAAAAGCAAATTTGTTTTGGAGCATTTCTGATCTGAGTCATAGGCTTGCATGTTATAAAATTCATTTGATTGAATGGTTGTTTTCTTTTTAAATAAATGGTTGGGTTTTTGCATAATTCAAAGTATTTTTCTTTTGATTAAATCAAAATCAAAATGTTTGAAGTCTAACTTTCTCTCCATACTTTCACTGTTAGGGGGTGTAGGAGTCAGCTGCTCACTTGGATTTAAAGCTACAGACACTTCCTCTTTAAAGTGAATGCACAAAGCAGGTGATATTCTGACCAGTATGTGACAGATTTTAGACTGAAACCTGGGATACTTGTTTTGGGAAGAAACTTGAAAATATTCTTAGCTTACTGTGTATGGTCTTCTGCTTTTCTACCCTCATGGTTTTCATTTTGGACTTGGAGATAATAAAAATGAAAGGAATTGAATGCAACACAGTAATGTAAAGATAGAGTACAAAGTGCACTCTGCATCCCTCCTTTGCTTCATGAAAATTCAGTTCTGCTTGCTGTGTTTTTCAGCTTTCAGGCGATGGATGTGTAAATGACAAGAACTCTGCTGGCAGCCATTCAGAAATCGACTCGACACCATCAGAGAATCATTAGTTTAGAGGCTTTCTGTATGTGCACATTTTGTGGAAGTTTCAATAACTATATATAGCAAGAATCCTCATATGGAGCTTTATGCAGATACTTTTAGATGATGATTGACATCATGTTGGTCAGAACTAAAAATGAACTATGAGCTATTTTGTTCCTCAAAACTACCATAGTCATGAAAACATACAGTGTGCTGTGGTGTGTTTGTTAAACTGACCTGATAAATTCAAGTCATCAGGAGACATAGCATTGATTTTCTATGATCAATGCTGATCATATGATACATATCTTTACATCGATGAGTCTTCTCATGACCCAGAACCTGTGAACATACTATTAAACTGTATTTCAGATATAAAGTTATGGATGGCAGAGAGTTTACAGCTTAATGTAAAGTTTTTTGGATTCAATGTAAAGCGTCTTTGAGTGTCCAGAAAAAGACAAGGAGGAGGTCAGACAGATATGAAGGAGTGAGGTTATGGACAGCCTTGAAGATGCAGAAGGTGAGTTTGAACTGAATTCGATTGAACACCAGGAGCCAGTGGAGTTGCTGTTAGATGGGGGTGATCTGAGGGGATTTTTGGTGATGATGCAAACAGCTGAATTCTGAACGAGTTGGAGTTTATAAAGGGAATTTTGAGGAAGGCCAAAAAGAGAAAGTTGGGATAATCAATTTGAGGTGCGATGAGACTGCGGACAAGGATCGTAGTAGTATGGGAGGTTAAGGAAGGGCGGAGTCGACTGATGTTTCTTGGTGGAAATATGCAGACCAGGTAGTGTTATTGATGTGAGACTAGAATGACAATGTACTGTCGAGGATCACACCCAGACTCTTAACCTGAGGGGAAGGGGAGACTGAGGAGCTGTCAATGGTCAGGGAGAAACTGTCAGCTTTGGATAATATAGATTTTGTTTAGAATTTCTGCTTTATCACTGTTTAACCTGTTAACTGGTGGGGGCCCACCCATGGGTCCTCTTTCTAATAGAAAGTTTATATAACTTGATATGTAAAAAAGTGAGAGAGGTTTAGAAGGCTACTCTAAAAAGAGACAATGCTTTTGCATGTACTTCAAAGAGTTCAAAAACAGCATCTAATTCAATTAGGGGATGCCTTTGCTAGGAATATTTTTGAATTTTTTGTTAGTTTTAATTTCAGGAAGTTTGAGGTAAGCCAAGGAATTTTTTTCCCAGATAAACAGGAAGTGAGGCAGAAGGGTGGGGGTGTGGAGTCGGGGTTGCAGGTGAGGTAGAGCTGGGTGTCATTACAAAACAGCTAAAATGAAGGTTAAATTTTTCAGAAAATATGGCCAAAGGAGAGGTAAGTGATGAAGAGAAGGGGGCCCAGTATACCGCCCTGGGGAACACCTCTTGTGACTGGGGGGGGGGGGGGGGGGGGGGGGGGG
>JAOXYM010000001.1:32896017-32906729 GCA_028567055.1 Leptatherina wallacei
TCATAACAAGTCATACTTCTTGGAGATGAGCGATCTGAGGACGATGTGCGACGCTGCCGACGTCGCTTCAGTTTATCCCGTCCCGTGTGTCCGGTTTCATCTGGGTGGTGATGTGTTTCGCCTGTCGTTGGTCGCTCCCCGGGTGTCGAGCCCACAGTGGTCCGCTTGTTGTTAACTGCAATCGTGTCCCCGAGTCAACTCGAAGCGGAGCGACACTGGCTGCTGGGTTTTACTTTGTATCAACGTAACAATTCGCCCCATGCATCTATTGAGTTAATGTTTTTATCTGAAGCTCTCAGGCAACATCATCTCCCCTAAAAATACTAATATATAGGCTGTTGGTTGAGAAATGAACGAGGGGGAGGGGAAAATGACGTGTACACTGTTATTGATTTTTCTAAACGGTTATGATTTGTTATCCGTGTGTCCGTGTACACGTGTAGACGTTGACACCCCTAGTAGCATGGACCCACTTTTGCTTTTAGAAGTACCTTAATTATTAGATTCAACACAGTGTTGGAAGCATTCCTCAGAGATTTTGCTCCATATCGAAATGATAGCATCACACAGTTGCTGCACATCCATGATGAGAATCTCCCGTTCCACCACATCCCAAAGGTGTCTCCTTTCCTTTGATAAAACCAAATTCTGGTGACTGTGGAGGCCATATGAGTACAGTGAACTCATTGTCATGTTGGAGATGATCTGAGCTTTGTGACATGTTGCATTATCCTGCTGGAAGTAGCCATCAGAAGATGCTATACTGTGCTCATAAAGGGATGTACATGGTCAGCAACAATACTCAGGGAGGCTTTGGTGGTTAAATCATGCCATGTTGGAGCCTAAAAATGTGCCAAGAAAATATCCTCCACATCACACCACCAGCAGCCTGAACTGCTTACACATGGCAGGATGGTTCCATGCTTTCATGTTGTTTCCACCTAAATCTGATCCTACCATCTGAGTGTTGCAGCTATAACAGAGACTTATTTATCCATCTTCTATTGTCCAGTCTTGGTGAGTCTGTGTGAATTGTAGCCTCAGTTTTCTGTTCTTAGCTGACAGGAGTGGCACTCGGTGTGGTCTTCTGCTTCTGTAGCCCATCTGCTTCAAGGTTGGATGTGTTGTGTTATCAGAGATGCTATTCTGCATACCCTGGCTGGAACCAGTGCTTATTTGGCCTCCTGTTGCCTTTCTATCATCTCCAACCAGTCTGTCCAATCTCCTCTGATCTCTGACATCAACAAGAGATTTTGGTCCAGACAACTGCTGCTCACTGGATCTTTTCTCTTTTTTTTTAGATTCGACATGCTACACAGCATACTCTTGCACTACTCTGCTGTCACTACACATATTCAACACCACTTGTACATTTGTTCAAAGTCACTTAAATCCCATGTCTTCTTCATTCTGATGCTCAGTTGGAAATTCAGTAAGTTGTCTTCCATGCCTACATGCATTTAATCATTGCCATGTGATCGGCTGTTTAGCTATTTGTTTTAACAAGCAGTTGGATTAATGGACCTAATTCAGTGCTGGTGAGTACGCTCAGATTTTTACTGCTTCAAGAGCTTTTATCCATCAATACCTGATATACCCACATTGACAACAGATTATTTTCAGAAACATTTTACACCCACAAACACAAATTTGTATTCATATTCACAGATTCTTTGCTGTGAACAACAAAAACAAACACAGACACCTTATCAACCTTGTCCAGAAGCTCGTCCACTTCTCTGGACTCGGAAGCATCTGGGTGGGGCCGTCATAGAGCGGAAACATGGAAACATATATTCTGTTTAGTATTCCAGAAAATGAGCTGAGATGGATTGTAGATGTGCCAGTGCCTTTGGCAAAGCTCATTTACACTTCTGTGGTGGCAGCATAAATGCAGAGAAGTACATTGAAATTTTAAAGCAACATATGCTGTTTGCAAGATGACATCTTTTCCAGGGGCACCCATGCATTTTTCAACAGGACAATGTAAAACCACATTCTACAAACATTATCAAGGCCTGGCTGATGAAGAAAGGGTTATGATTACTGGTCTGTCCTGCCTCCAGTCCCTTGGGAGAATGTGTGGGGAAATCTTAAGAACAGAATGAGATGATGCATTTATGATGTGTTTGCAGGTAGAAGGGGACAAAATAATCACCACTTTTTTTTCTGTTTTAAGCCTAAAATTCTGTATTTAATGGATATTAAAGTATGAATTTAAGCAGATGAGAAAAAATACATATTTTGCATTCATACTGTCTATACTTATATCCCATACTTATCCCAACTTATTGTGATTCAGAGTTGCATTTCCCAAATTCCTTTGCTACACAGTCACACTCTCTGAGGCTGGTGGACTGTTATTAAATCTGTGTGGTCACACAGCCTAAGGTCTATAAAGCTTGGTTCTTGTGTTTTTATTCCCCTCACCCTTGCCTTTGTTTGCCTGCCACTGACCTTTCATCATAGCCTTGAGTCAGTGTAAGAAGTTCTGTGGACTGACAGAAAACGCTGTCTTCACGGCTCTCCTCCCAGCATGGAAAAATGTCATCCTGCAATATTAACAAGCAGGGGCAAAAATTTGATTTCAAATGTGGTGGGGGCACAGTTGGTGCTGGCACAAATCCTCAGGAGGGCTTTTGTTTTCTTTTCAGATCCCTTTGGGAAGTATAAGAAAACGCACCCATGGTTTTTATAATTCTACAAGTCCCTTTAATTAAATGGATAATATATTGAAAATACTTTCAGAACTAAACTGCATAAAACTGGCAATAGATGTGACAAAAGCACCATGGTGTTCTGAAAGTACATAAAGAAAAAAAGCTGTTGCTTGTGTTACATAATGCCTCTTTCTTCCAAATGCTCCTTCAAGTATTGCACAGCCCCTGGTGGGTCTATTGTCCTGCTACTAAAAGTGCACTCTGGATGGTTTACTGAAGAATCTCTTATCTATTCTCCTGGCGTACAGGTGGGTCTCAGGTGTCTGATGATGAGGTGGTGTATGGACAGTTTGTTTTATTTTATGATCCTCAGTCAGAAAAGGGTGGATTTAGAATGATGGTTCTACCTAAAGTTAATTATCTGTTTTCAATGAGACCTACCAAACCATCCTCCAGTTGGTTTAAGTATCTAAACTCCCACATTTCCAAGTTCCTTTGGAAAAACAAGCCATCACATATCAGTCTAAAAACTTTACAGCAGACTAAAGACAGAGTTGGGTTGGACCTACCCAACTTTAATCACTACTTCTTAGCTAACAGGCTGCAATATATCTCCAAATGGCTCAAACCAAGTTATCTAGATGAGCCAGGGTTGGATGTGTGATCATTTAGTCATCTCTAACTTGCCATTCATCAGCTCAACCATCAAACCACATCAGTGTTTTAAAAGCATTAACATCAGCTCCTCTTTAATGGTTTGGTTAATGGTTCAGAGAGGTGGGATGCTCTGGGGTAGCTGCGGATCGCCTGGGTCTCGGGGTCCCCCTGGCTTGCCTCTGACCTTTGTTCAGACAAGGTCACATCTGCATGATCACTCCTCTTTGAACTGTCTCCACTCCATATATTCTGCATGCTGACACAGTCACTGCGTTGTCCTGTAGCTTTATTTACTAATAGATACTTTCAGATAGTTTTCTTTCTGTGTGTTTATTACTGTGAAGAACCTTAGAGCAGTTTTTGACCAGCATTTGTTTTTTTAAATCCACATAAAAAACAAGTCTCTGTAGTGGTCTTCTACCGAATCAGAATCATCCTTTCTAAAACTGATCCTGATCCATCAAGACTGGACTACTGCAATACTATTTTAGCTGGGTGTCTAAACAACTTCCTGAATATCTTTCAGTCGATTGATAGAGTAATGACTGCAACCCCCAGGAGAGATCACATTTCTCTTGTTTTGGTCCCTCTGTAATGGTTCCCAGTGAATTACAGAATAGAATTTCAAATCCTTCTTTTAACCTGAGACCCTAAATGGCTCTTCTCCATTTTATATTAAAGATCGTTCATTTCATCACCAGAAGGATTTGTTGCTCATAGACTGCAGATTTCCTTGTGGTTCCTAGAATTCCAAGGTCCAAAAAGGGAGGCAAAGATTTTAGTTTTAAAACTCCTCTCCTGTGCAACCAGCCTTTAAACAGTTTTTCAGACAGCGCTTAAAATGTACCTCCTTAAAGGAGATAATACATTTCTTACTGATGTTTTTGGTGCTCTACTATATTTTAAAGACATTGGCCATGATTTACTAAGATTCCAAAAAGCGAGTGCTAATTAAATTGCCCTGCAAATATTTTGTGCCTGTTGTGTTTCCATGATTTGTAGGTGATCTACTAAGATTGATTGCGCAATTGATAACGGGGGAAAACAGCCTCATTTAAATGAGTATTTAGCATGATTCCCTGTAGAAGGAGAGCAAGAAAGTCAATTCTTCCACAGTCGCAAACAGGAAACAAATGGAGATCAAAATAATAGTAGAACAGGCAAATAGAAATATGGCAAAGACAACTTTATGTGACCAAAAGGACTGCAGTAGAGGGTATTTGACATAAAGTAAATGCATACGGAAAAACAAAAAGAACATCAGGTGAGGACAAGAAGAGATGGCAAGATGTTAGATGGAGAAAAAAAAAAGCTATAAAAACCTCGGCAAATAAGACAGGTGGGGGACAGAACAGATTTTTCTGACCAATATTAAGCAGCAGGTGGAGGCTCTTTCTGGGAGGAGCAGATAATACAGGGTATGACACGCATACACATTCTGGAACAAGGTACAGTATATGTACAAACTGAAACATGTTCTGGCAATGACATTATAGACATAATAAATGTAAACGCGTCTCCTTTTGACAGAGTTTGTCTAAACAATAGTGGTCATTTTCACATGCACACAAATTATCTGTTTATATGTAAAGATTTTTTTCAAGAAGTTCATTCATTGTATCCAACCGGCCATGAGAAAATATTCTGAATCAGATTTTTGCGCCTTCTGGCAGAAACGCCCAGATTGCAAATTCATTCAAGGAAAAAGCCCAAAATGCATTGCAGCGCTATTTTGAGGGTTTTGCATTCGCATTCTTCTTTGCGACATGTCAATAAATCAGCTGCAGCATGTTTTTGCGCCCCTTATCAACTTTACGCCTGTTTTAAGAGGCGCAAACCTTTGATAAATCAGGGCCATTGTGGCTCTAATGTCTTTGTTTTTTAACTTATTAATATTTTACCATTATCCACACATTTTTATGTAAAATAATTCTTATTTTATTTGAAAAGTTATGTTGTATTCCTCACTTAGTTTTTGAAGCACTCTGGCTTATATTCTGCTAAAAAAAAGTGGTATATAAATAGCAGACTGATTGATTGATCAATAAATCGATACCTGACTAAGCCAATCTCCCTGTTGCCCCTCAGCTTATTGGCCTTTTTTGGTCCCAGCAGGTGGAGTACAAAGTGATGCATTCACATCTTCTAACAGAGTTTCAGCAGGTACTTTGTCTCATCCTTGGCAAAGGGCCACAGAGGTTCTAAATAGTTCATCCATCTCAGGTCAGCTGCTCTTGTGTTAAGGTCATCTGGCTTTGTAATGGGCCCCGGTACCCGTTCTCAGATGATAGGGATGATGATGCATTTCTCCTGGCCTGATGTTTCCTGTTGCATCATTGTTGTGCCTTGTTGATCTAGCAAATTCCATTTTGAAACATTACAACATGGCTTCATCTCTACATTGTTTGATCTCCTAAGTTATCTCCTCCTGGCTTTTTGATGCCTGGAATGCTGTTAAAATGGACCCAAAAAGAAAAAGGTTGATAGAGCCAGATTTAGTTCATAATTTGTAAATTCACAAGAAATGGTGTTGGGGTAACTGAGGAAAGTAGGACTGATGTGGGTCTGGTTCATATAGATCAGGTCTGGTTTGAGTCTCCAGTTAATTGGACTGGTAAATGGACTGTACTTGTACAGCGCTTTTCATGTTGACCACTTAAAGCGCTTTAACACTACACGTCTCATTCGTCCATTCATACATCACTTATATTGGGGCATACTTAGTGCTTTCTACACATTCATACCCCCAATAGGCACATTGGGAGGCAAGGTGGGGTTCAGTATCTTGCCCAAGGACACTTTGACATGTAGTCAGGGGAATCAAACTGCCGACCTTCCGGTTGGTAGGCAACTGCTCTTCCGTCTGAGTTACAGTCACAGTTGTCCTGGAGAAAAGTTACCTCCAACACAGTTTAGTTCTCACTGTTGAGAACATTATCACTGAAAGTTAAAGTTGATGTGACCTTTGCAGACTGAGATTGTCCTTAAAAAGGATTTATCATATTAGGCCAGCCAGACTAACTATTTTATACCTATAATTACTGAAGTCAGTTTGAAGGCCAGTACAATTTCTTTTCCATTTAGTGATGTTATCCTTATGACAGGGAACATTTGTTGCATTAATTAGAGCAAATTGAAATGATGGAGTTGGACAAGTGTGTCCCAAAGCTTCCCGAGAAACTGCTGGAGAAATAAAATGACCACATTTGCAAATCTCCACTCTTTTTTTTAGCTGATAGCTGAACAGAAAAATGGCTTTCTGTTCAGATAGTCTGCAACTTATCAGGGTTGGCAACATTTATCTGTTCAATAATGTTCTCATAATGCCACAATGGCATAAACTTATGGTAGTAACAATGCTTAAATTTAATGAATCTTTTCAGCAAGTTAATGAGCAAAAAAGTGCTTCAATAGCCTTTTAAACATAAACTCAATTACTTTAAAAGTGTACCGTGCATCATAACATTTTCCACATTTAAGGTGAGTGGAGCAGCATTTTGCAATGCTTAACTTTAGCTCATGTTTTGAATTACAGCACATTAACTTAGAGCTTTTCCCAAACTGGGGATCCCAACCCCCACAAAGGTCCCTAGATAATTCCAGGGGTCGCTAGATCATTTAAAAAAAATATCGTCTACATCTATCACATAAATTTGGTAGTTTTATTAACGCATTGAGAAAAAGAAAACATAGCATAATCTGGATGAAAGTCCTGAATACATCTGCATTCAAAGATCCATCACAAAAATTATGAATAAAGTATCCGGAATGAATGTTGCAAACACAAACTTACACTGTCTATAAAGACAGACAACATAGCATTATTGATTGGACGGTTGTTATCAAAATGCACCGTGGAAGTCTGATTTCTTGGGTGTTCAGGTTCAGGTGAAGGAACACTATTGTGCAAACAGGTGTTTTCCCAGTTTGAAGGTGAGTCTGAGCTTTCCTGAGAAAATGGGACATTTTCTTTACAGATCACACAAAAAAAGTTTTTCATCTTTTGTTTTTGTTGTTTAATCTTTTTACTTTCTCAGCTGAAAGATCTGGCATGCAGAAATTTCCAGGATGTGATAGAATATGTAAGCAGACTGTGTTCATGATCAAGCATAAATAAAAATTAGACAAAGTCAGAGCTTCGTACTGACTGATAGAGGGACTCACAGGAACAATCTCTGAAACTGTTATACATTCCAGACAAAGCCCACCAAGGTCTCTATGTCTTTTATTCTAGGTCTCTGCTAAGAATAAATTATAGATATATGGTCAGATTAGTAGTGTTCATCTTTCATGCACATCTGTCAATAAAGCTTGTGGCAAAAAGGCTGGAAAACAGAGAAGATTTAAAAGTAGACTGTAGTTAAGAAAACCTGCCTGAGGTTAGGAATCAGGAATTTGCTTTAACTTCATAGAAAACTTATTATTGAGTCTGTTTTGGCAGTGTCTGTTTAGAAGCTCATAAATCCTTCAGGATGTCTGAGAATCAGCTGCATCTGTCACCTTGCTCTACAAAGCAAGTTCAACACAAGCAGTCTAACCACCACTCAGGGATAACAAATACTACGACAGCGATCCTGAACTTTCTTTAAGTGCTATTCCATTACATGGTACGATACTGTATTGTTTTGGCTCAGCATACTTTTATTTGCCCTTTTTTTTTGTTTTTCATTGTATGGAACCAATAGTATCACATACTTTTGTACTACCTCAGGTGTGTTTCCAAGCACATTGAGCCGATACCATTACTGTTCACAGTCATCACCTGTAGGACTCAGGTGGGTTATGATATTGTGTGTAATGAAGTAACCATTTATCACTCAGACCCCACTTACAAAAAAAAAAAATCACACTTTTCCCCTAAAGGCCCTTTTTGGTCACTGGATCATTTTTAGAAATCTAAAATACTAAAAAACATACCAAAAATAAGCACTGCTAGAGGGTGGCTGTTGGCCCCTCTGGGAATCAGGCGGGATCGTTGGGATGTATCAGAACATTTTAGCCTTGGTTTGTGCCTTGGAATTTATTCTGTTCTTCCACTTCTCTCTCTCCTCCCCGCTGTGGAATCATGGACCTTAAACCCCTTAAACCCCAAGGAGCTGCTGCAGAGGCAGAATCGGACCCTTGTTCTCAGGACAAGCCATCATCAGAGGAGCTAGCTCTTTCTAATAATCAGTGCTAATAGGCGAGATCAGTTCTTTCTCCATGCAGAGTCTGTGGAAGTGATAGTGTGGTAGAGCTTATGTAGAATAGGTTTCTTCATGTTTTATGTGGTAAGACATGAAAACACATGCTCATCATGAACATTAGGATGGAGACATCTCTATGTAAATTATAGCTTGAAGCGATTATCATGGTTTTGCCCATTCTGCTTACAAAATCCATTTCTGTGTGTTAGTGACCCCAACACACGGAGGTAACTGTCATGTCCTCTAAATGTTTGCTGGTGTGTTGAATCCATTTTACACTTGCCTCTTATTTTCAGATATCAAGGCGGAGACACTTTCTGTGTATTCCAAGATAACTTCAGGGATAAGTGTATCTTTATCATAAAAGCTTTCTATCACATAGGTTTGACTGCCTCAGGGAAGCTCCACAGATTACAATACCTAAGTAGATTCACTTATAGATTTACGTCACAGAAGGAGAAATATAAACAACTCTCATCCACCTGTGAAACCTGCCTCTGGAGCTCCACAGAAAAAAAATATAAGGGTCTTATTTGTTCCCCATGATCCATATTTTGGAGTCAGCCTTATTAAGGACAAAGACAGCTAGGCCAAATACTGATCATAACACTACACCTACATGACTTAAAGCTCTAACCAAGTCAACTCTGTCTCCAATGACTGATTGTTTAAGTCCTGACAGACACTGTGAGGGCCCTTACAGGAGAGACTCTGGCCCTGTCCCAATATTCACACTTCCGCCCTTGTGCCCCTGGATTGCGCGTTCGCGTTGAGGGTTCGAGAGTGTAGGGGGTCCCAATTCGCCCGACTGGACGTTCGCCCGCTCCCTTTGCGCCCTCAGTCCACACTTCGGCAAAGCCGAAGCATATTACCCACAATTCATTGCCGCATGTCCCATTTGAAGCAAAAAAGTGGCGATGTTTGGCGATACAGTTCCTTTGGCTGAAAAAATGTCTCGAAGTACTGTACATATGTAATAATATTCAAAGTTTGCCTTGTTACTTTGAAATATGCTTTAAATATCTGAGTTATTTTACTGATATGTATCTATGTTTATTCTGTGCTCTATATATATTCTGTGCGACCAATTTAATCACTTTTTGTTTTCAACCAGTCATAAAGGAGCCAATTTAATTATTTCATATTCATTATGATCGTTTTAAGCAGCAGAATTGCAAACACAACCATCGGTGCCGTCATCGTGGATGTCGCAGAAATTATGTAATGGCGCAAGCTGATGGCATAACCATCACTGTCTCGATTCTGCTGTTTTCCCACACTTGTAACTTGCACACTCAAACCCTTACGTGCACTTCTACCAAGTGCATACTTCCTAGAAAACCATAGGGCATAGTGTGGGTATTGGGACAGGGCCTGAAAATATAAAATACAACACTTTCTATTCATTATTGAATTTTGCATGTATGAATGCAATTCACAGTGCTTAAAATTTTTAATCGTTGCCTAGCACTAGTTGTCCAATTGTAATATCTATTTCTGTTTTATATCTTTAAATTTGTTTGTCTCAGATGTCAGGGAAGAAAACACTCTGCAATTGAACATTTATCATGATGGCGCTATACGATTAATGCTCTCAAATCTACCAAATACACTCTTGATATATGGCATGATAATACCGCCATACGCTCAAATCTCACTCTGACCCGAGCCGAAAAGTTGAGAGCCCTGTACTTGTGTCACCAACAACAAAAATTTGTACCTGTTCATGCTGTGAATTTCTGTTAACAAAGTTGTCCTCATTTACAACAAAGGCAACATATATTCATATGTGTGTGTAGTCTATCTCACAGATGACCCTGGGGAATACTATGAACATATGAACAATTATTTAATATTAATATAAATGTCACACAGCCTAATAATGCAGCCTACGTTGTTACATGCTACCTGTGATTTCTATAAAATGATATTTTTAATTGCGGCTGTGGGCTGATGACCAGAGTACACAACAAGTATAATCAATTAAAGCAAATACAACCTAGCATAACACAGTGTTTTTGCACAAAGTGTCATTATCACAATTAAAGCACATTGTTAGTGCAATGATGCATGGTTCTGTTAAATAACACGATTCTGTATGACTTTGCAGAGATACAGTCGTCTCAACTGAGAATCTATATTGACCATATAACATAGTCAGAAAAGACCTGATTATCATTTGGGTCTCTGAACACTGTCCTTCGGAAGT
>JAOXYM010000001.1:32930907-32953604 GCA_028567055.1 Leptatherina wallacei
CCCAAAGATTATTTCACAGCTGTAGAGAGATTTAAAATATCTCTTCTACTGTACTGGTTGTGTTCCAGCTCTCCACACACACACACACACACACACCTCCCAATATCAATATTTAATGGAATTCCAATTCTACTTCCTGCAATTTGAATTTGAATTCTCAAAATCAAATTCAACAATTGAATTGAATTTAGGTGAAATTCACAATTCTGAATTTTGTGCAAGCCTGATTTAAACAATGTAGTAACTTGTCTGATCATCTTTTTCCCTTTTTTCCCTCCTTCTCTCCGAATATGAGCCAATAAACCAGTTCCCCACTATCAGGTAAAAAAAAATCAAGTCAAAACTTTATTCTTAAGCAGACAATAGTATAAACTCCAAAGTAGCCAATTAACATGCTTCTGAATGTCAACAGAAAGTCAGTGTGTTCCTTGGTCCTGAATACAAGCATCACACCCTTCTTGCCAAAGTTAAACACATGGATCACGTCTCAATTGACAAAAAAAAAATAGTTATATAAACTTATAACCAAGAGATGGAAAAATACCTGGTTAAAGATGTAGAAATATATGGCTTCTATCCTCAGTTTTTCTTTTATGTCAGACATCCTTGTACTAAAAGGCAAAGCTGGAAAACATGCATTTGGAAAAGCTTAGTGTGTTTTCTACATTTCAGCAGGTTGACATGAATAAAGAGGAAATGGTCTAATGATTATCATCTAAAATGATTTCACCTTTACTTTCTTCACCAACATGACATTTGCATCTCAAAAAAATTTTGGGATGAGGACACGAATGACCCCACGATGAAGATCCTGTTTGCATCAACTTTACCTTTTTATCCATCATGTGTAGTTTGATCTGTACATTTCATTCATCTTTCACATTTTCACTTTTAAAGCTAACCTTAACCTCCTCTTCCTCATGACATTTCAGAGAGCAGAAGCTGCGTCTTCTTATTGCCCAGTTTACTTATGTTCAAGTCTCTGCAAAGCCTGATTGTGTGTGTAGCACAGAGAAACACCCAGACTACGTTTTTATGGTCCTCACATCAATGTCACTGGCTGGTGTCTATACTGGACAAAAGCAACAGCCCATAAGTTTCTCTTCAGTCACATACATCTTTAGAACATTCAGCTGTGGGTGAAACAACATGGCAGAGATTATGTGGTTCAGGTACTGACTCATCATGAATCATGAAAAGACTTACTGTACCTTATATAGAATAGTACAGTATGGTACCCTGAATTTACAAGAATACCAAGAAATCCTTAACAATGTGAAAAACACATTAATAAAAACATTTTATTTGTTCTTTAAGCCAATGTTTGTGAGAAAAAATGACATCCAAACTACCTTTTATGTGTGAGTAGTGAAAAAAAAAGAGGAAAAAGATTATTTGAAAGAAACTGATACATGAACATAATATTTACCTGATCTGCTTTTAGATTATGAGCCCTGGCGGAGCCTGAGATCATCTTACTGGCCTTTTAATTGTTCCTAAAGTTAGGACTAAAACTTACGGTGAGGCCTTTTTCCAGTATTATGGCCCTCGATTGTGGGACAGCCTGCCAGAGGGCCTCAGGCCCGCAGAGACTGTTAATGTTATTAAAAAGAGGCTTAAGACCTACCTTTATAATTTAGCTTTTTTAACAGAATCTTATTTTATTTATTTATTTTTATTTATTTATTCATATAAATATTTATTCATTTGTTTTAATCTAATTTAATTGTCATGAACTCATTTATGTGTATTTAAATTTTTGCTCTTAACTGCTCTTATTGTTTTTACCCTTATGTGATCTTGTTATTACTTTTTAACTCCAGTGTTTTACTCATGGGGATCCTCCACACCGGTGGCTTTGCCTGCTCAGTCTGCAGGGTCGTTGCCATGGTGATCGGCCCTGCCTGGGGGGCTGGGTGTTCTGAGCTGCAGGACAATGGCTGTGGTGCAGGCTCCGGCCTGCCCTGGTCTGGGTGGGTCAGGAGGTGGCACCTTCTGTGGCTTCTAGTGTGGACCGGTCCCCAAGATATCATTTCCTCACTGCAGTGTCAGGCCTGATATTTTTATTGATTTTTATTTTATTAATTGAGTGTACATGTGCTCTGTGTGTTTGTGTATGTGTGAGTACACATTTATGATTTTGTGTGAAAGAGATAATGAGGTGTATGTTTTAAATTTCTGTTACATACTGTTGTATGAAGGTTTTAAATTCTTTTTTTTTAATGGTTTTTACCATGTAAAGCATGTTGTGTTGCTTCTGCATGAAAAGCACTTTATAGATAAAATTGAATTGAATTGAAATGAAAAAGTCAAAAGGAAAGAAAAAAGACATTGCAGCAGAGGAATGAAAGAAACCTGTGTGGAAGCCACAGTTAACTGCAGCTCAGTGCAGAGAAAAATACAAGAAGACAATAGCACAGTTTCAAAAATGTTGTAAGACTGATTGGATGATCACTAACAGAGGTAGAGGAGCAGCTAAAAATAAGACAGGTTGATCAAGATGGAGCTGAGTCAGAGGAAGAGAGAAAGAGAAAAAACTTGTGTTAACTGCCAAACTAAAGGAACTATCAGATCTGAATGATGTGTAAACATCTTTAGGATGAGAGAGAGTCACTAAAGGAGGGGGAGAGCTGAGTTAGACCAGACTTAGTTTATTCTTAATACTGACCGTTTCTGTCAGGTCTTATTCAATAAGAAGCAGCAAGTTGTTTTGACAATGCTGAGACAGACTGCAGATACTTTTAATGGTTTCTAATCTGTCTGTAAGACCCACTATAAGACCATGAGGAGGAGCTGCTGCTACGGCCGGCATTATAACTAATATAGACACTCATATATCCTCCTCTGATGAGAAGAACCCTAAGTTGGGATCTTAGTGCATCATGCCTCCTCCATCCTTTGGCAACAAGGCACTTAATGTCAGAATAAACTGGTGGCTAAGATGAAGAGCATGGCTTCAAATCAGTACCCGGGCAACTAGATCATATTCTGGTACAATGTCAAATATGCATCAGAGCTGAAGTGGAAGTACAGATCTCAGCAGGGTTTATATTCTCATCAAACCAACCGATCAGTCAGGAAATGGCTCAAAAAGAAGAAATGGGGGATAGTCAATGGAAGAAATCCCTTAAACTTTTGAAGTTGAAGGCATCATGCATGGAAGAGTGGCCAAAAATCTTAGAGATGCTGATGTCAGAGGATGATGGACAACTATTCAAAGCACTTTTACATTTTTTTCCCAAAAATGGAACAAAAGTGTTTTCCATCTCTGCATATTAGTTCAAGTATGTCACTTCTATCTGTAGGCTTCAAAGAGGACTGAATTTTCCTTTGTTCAGATGGGTAAAAAAAGTTAGTCACTTTAATAGAATATTTCCTTCTTTTTTCTTTTTTTTTTACATCTTTTATTATAATTCATATTTAGTCATTAAACAGATGCTGCTCTCCAAAGCAACTAACATATAGTATATAGAACATATAGTAGCTGTCAGAGTCTTGGACAACATGTTGGACTTGGTTGGGTTTGTGGGGAGGAATGGAAGTGGTGGGCTCAGCTCATGACAGGAACAGACTTCCATGTTTGCTTAATGGTGAACAAGGCTGTTCAGTGCTACCACAAACATGAGTCTGAGACTCTGAGCCCAAACACACCAAACAACATGCAGTGATAAAAGGACGGCTGCTTTGTCCTCTCGTCATTGCAACAGAAGAAACAGGATTTTAGCATGCTGCAAAGATGTCCAAGTAGTGTATACTATCTATGCAAGAGGACATAACTCTGCAGTACAGAAAGGAGGTGACATAAATAAACAGAAAGAAAAAAAGTTTACATATAGTTAGCCTTATAGCATGATTGTGTAAGTCATATCTTCAGGTTTTAATCAGAAATATTAGGACAGTACAGTAAGACAGATATCACAAATAAAGCCAAAATGACAGTATGTAATAAGGCTAACGGTACGGTAGCTCATTGCCAGTTATAGATTTTTAGCATCCAACATGGTTCTACCTCAGACAGGTTTTCAAGTAATGTCTAATCTATAGACTAATAACAATAATAATACATTTATTTTATAAAGCGCTTTTCAAGACACTCAAACAGACTTTACAGCAAGGAAACAGGAATAAAAAAAAGAAGAAGAAAAAAAGACTACTATATTATGTTTCAATTCAACCTACAACCAGTTACTCATTCATGTAGGCAATCAGCCCTGTAAGTGTCCATACCTGTGTACTACACGTGCTACTGGAGGATTCCACTAGGTGGCACACCAGAGAGCTCAGACTGGACAGAACTGCCAGTTTTGGTAAGAATTTGGTTGACATCAGAACAAGTGAGAGCAGCAGCATTGTAGATGATATTTGAGGGCACTATGATGAATCTTGATGTGAAAACTGGGTTCTTTTAACGTATTTGCAACAATTTTACGTCATTTTTATCGTTCTTTTATGGAAAGTCTTATAACATTTTCTTTTATCTGTGAATGACAAGAACAGTCTGAACGATATTGGTGAAGATCTGCTCCAAAATCATCAGAGTCCACTTAGCAGATCTAACCTCCGTCTGGAAGGAACGGGTGCTCCAGAAAGCAAAAAAGATCATTAATAAATTGGACCACCCTCTGTGTGAGCACTTCCTTTTAATGCCGTCTGGACGACGCCATCTTGCCCCCCCAAGGAGAACAAACAGATACTCCAACTCTTTTATTCCCTCTGCTATCAGGCTTTTAAATTATTTTTAATAGCCTTTGACAACAGTTTAGCCACTTTAACAGGTCATTATCTTAATATATATATATTTATTACTATTCTATGTATTGATGGCTTGCTCTTCTGTTGATTGACTTGCTTCTGATCTGTGGCAGACATGTTCTGAATGAGTTTGAATGATGTTTTCATCCTTTTATCTTTTTTAAGGAGAGACTGCAAATGAATTTGCATGTCAGGGATGAATAAAGTCATTTAAATTTAAACTAAATAAAGGAAATAGGATATGTGCTCAGATTTCCCCCTACACTGTTTCTACCAGTCACCTCTGACATCTTAAAGCAGCACTGCATTAATGTTTGAGGACATGCAGAACCAACACTCCAGATTAATGCAGGGTTTGTGTGTTAGCCATGACAAACATGCATACAGTACATGTAATTAAAAGCAAGTATTCCCACCCTAAAGTAATATATTATTTGTACATTTAATCAATGCTTTTATTTAACATTTCAGCTTCCTGCAATCATTTTCCATGAAACAGTCAATCAGAATGATATCTCTCACATATAGATCAAACGCTGATTCAACATAGAGTCAATGGGAAGAAACATTAATGAAGCCCAGTGGTTTGGCATATAAAAAGAAAAAACAAATCAAGGCCAACAGATGTCCAGAATCATTCCCAATATCATTCCGACAGACAAATGAAAACCTTTGAGGTTCATGAAGTTCTTCAATTAACAATTTTTTTCAATTACTGTTTGTACTGTTTATCATGAGATGAAAATTCAATGTCTTGATTTCTACAACAGAAATTATCTTCAATTCCTTACCGTAAAACACTGAACACTCAGCAAAGGAGGTTGTAGAGTGAAATATAAGGAGGTAAAACACAAAACAAAGCTAGCTGGCGAGTTGATGAACTGCCCCAGACCGAGCACATGGTCTTCATTTGCCCCAGTTTTGAAATGACATTGCCTATTTGCATTGTGTGTGGTCAAGTGTTCCCTCCAGATGATTGAGATGACAGTGTTCAGTGTGCTATGATTGCATTGCAGCATTTTATCCCGCCCACCCCACATACAGTGTAAGTAAACACATCACAGATGCACAAACCCCAAACATTTATGGATTTCATGGTAGCTTAGAAACAATTTCACCTCTCCAGCTGAAAGATATTTTAGAGCACATTCGCCACTGAGCGGAATCTGATTTACTGGAACAAAAAGCACACAGGATGCACCTTCAAAGAATTTCCAGACTAATGTTCGACTAAAAATGCGATTTTCTGGGGTGCATATGTCACATATAAAATTGCCCAAACATGCAAGTGTCTACAACGTGTATACAGCAAAGCCTCCAGTAATGTGTGTGTCTTTTTATGTCTTTGTTTCTTCAGTGCCAGTGTGGTCTCTTACATTATTCTACTCCTATCATGCAGAAATTGCCTGGACAGCCATTTGGCTCGTGCTTGCCATCCATTTGTAATTCTGATAGAGGGGCCATGACTGCTCGGGCCTCGAGACAGCAGCAAAATCAATTGGCTAGAAATGACATCTGCCAGAATCTGCCACTGGAGCGCTCGTAGGTACCATAAATGAAATCACAAGCTCTAATTGTGTGCTGATTTATTCACTTGTCTGAGTGCATCGCGGTTGGACCAGCAAGTAGCCCCAGAGCCTTGTCTGTGTGCTTGGTCATACATAACACATTTATTTATTTACCCATTCCTTCTGATTCATAGCATCACTGGGGGGATATGCTGCCCTCCCACCACCAACATTCCTCTGCTAGCATACAATCTCAACCCCCTTTCCTTCTCTACCCCCTCCGCATTTGATTAATTCAGTTTCTTCCTCTTTTTCGTGGCAGCATGTAAAATGAAATGGCTGCGGAGACAACTGTCACTTGGCCCAAGTAAGATAAATATGTCGACGCCTGGAGCAGTTAGAGCAAGCTTGCATGTTTGACTGCACTCAGAATAGAGATGGAGATATTTTTTCCAGCGTACCTTTAAGAAATTTTTTGCAAGCTATTTACTTCACCTAATTGCCGCTGAAGCTGTGCGATGATGTCAGTTATGCATGGGACATTTTGGCACATGGTATGAGACTGAGGTTAAATTCGATACGATGCAGGCCTCATAACACCCCCCCTCCCCCTTTGTCTTGCTTGGACCCTTAATAAAAGGGCACCAAAAAAATGGGGGGGGGGAGCCATTTCCTCCATGCCGCCGGACTCTTTCAGGACGTCTGTCGGCTGAAACTTTAACCTAGCTCCAACACCAGCCTGAATAAAACATGAAACAATGCCTGCAAAAGTGTCTGTGAGGCAGTAGAACATCAAAAATTAATACAGCCTCCGTGGGCCGCACCAAGAAATTTATCTAATCCCCAGAGTTCATCTTGCTCTTCCTGTCACCTAGGCGACAGTCATGGGAGGTTACAAGCATGCCTGAGATGATACCAAAGGAAAGCGAGAGGACTGTTTTTTATTATTCCATGGCAAAAGAACAGAGGGAAATGAAGGGAGAAAGAGACAGAAGGGAAGAACAGACAAAAACTCAAAGCATTTTGAAAACAAAGTTCCCACCAAACGGCCTCTCCAAAACAGGGGGGGGGGTATCCCACATATGGGAAAGAGTCAAATTAGAAAGCTGTATTGGTGCTGTGATAATCTGCCTTTGATGAAGCCATCCTTAAAATATCAAACATGTCCCTGAGGTTTTCCCTTAAGTGACATTTTCCAATATTTGTCCTACATTGCTACTGGCGACATCCGAATGTGTGAACATGGCAGTGTGGTGGCCAGTGGGGAGATGGTGCTACGGTATCATTTAAGCAGTGAACAGCCCTGCCTTTTCCAGCTCATTAGCCATCCCCTTCTTTGTCCCAGGCCATTTGATAGCAGCATTAATCTACGGCTCCACTAGGCTTCCTCTCCCTATTTACCGGTATTTCATGAAGATTACACCACTCAACCGTGTAAATGTATGGTTTTTTTCGCCACCTCCCCCGCCTAGTGTGAATCCCCAAACTCAGTGGAGTACCTTGTATAAACTTCTGCAACAGACTACGGATTAAACATTGCATTTCCCCAAAAGCCAATGAGATGACAGGTGTTTGCCAACAAGCCACGTCCCCGCTTTTTTCGTGCTGTTCATGATTCATCTCTGTTTTATGTGTGTTTACCACCAAGGTGGATGGCGCTCTGCCAGAAACACCGTCGTCCCTTTGGTTTGGATCACTTTCCTTTTAACTGCATGTGAACCACATCACTGTTAAGGGTAGGTGAGGTACTAAAACAGCTCTGAACCCACATCACAAAACGCTGCACTAAAACGACTTTGTCACAAACTTCTTACAGCCCAGTTTCTCTCAGTATAAAGCATCAGCTCTGTGATCGGTCTGGCAGACTCCGTCTCTCATGAGGTCTCTGACTTTTATCGGGGAATGACAGGAGACACAGATTCCCTCTGCCTACAGCTTGCCATTCATCCAGACATGATAGATCTGGGCGTATTTGGCATTTACAGAATCAGTGGCATGTTTAAAGGGGTTTTTCATTCATTCTCTCTTTTCTTATGAGGAATGATACAACGTATAATGAATACTGAAAATAAGTTGTCTGACAATAAATGGCAACTCCATCTGACATGTCATGTGTCTTGTTGAGCTATATACACGCAACAGCTGTGATTTGCCATGAAGTAAGAAAAGCTGGTTAAAGAAAACTTTTATTTTCTTTGATAGTGAAACACTTTCATTTGATAAATTGATGAGAATTTTTTCTAATTTCACAACACGGATATTCATTTAAAGCTTGAATCAGAAAGAGATGAAAAAAAGATAAGGAGGATACTTTAGGCCACACATTCATGGACAGGTTTCATGGCAAAAACTCATAGCCACAAAACAAAACCATTGTAGTGATGCAATTGATCGCTCTACCTCTCCTCTCTTAGAGTTTATCTCTTTGAATTGCATTTTTGTGTTAGCCTCTCTCTTCCTGGCTCCCTTTTCTCTCATTTCCATGGCAGCGCAGAAGTAACTCAACACCCCAACCTATCATAAAAACGTTTGCTTTGTAAGCTCAGCTTCTGTTTATTAACCTTGCAGACTATATTTAACTATCTTTAGCACTGATTAGTTGTGTTTTGTGATCAGTTGTACTTCAACATGGGGCTGCATGGTGGTGTGGTGGTTAGCAGCGCGGCCACACAGCATGAGGGTCACTGGTTTGACTAAGCAGTAGAATGAATGAAACAATTTACTTGAGCTTTTCTTTCTCCTTCTGGTTCCTTGTGTACATTATCACAGACTGCAGTGCTTCATCAAGATGAAATCTGACCATTTTTACTGTATCTTGGTGGTTTCAATGAATGTCTGCAGATGATAGATAAACCCTAGAGCCCGATGTCGGACTAACAGAATAAACCATCAAATCTAATTTCGTCAGCTTATTCTCTTAAATCTGTGTGTCTGGATTTGCTTTTCATACCAGAATGAATGAAGATGATGGGTTTATAGGCAGAAAGGGAACTCCTAACTTTCTCATGAATGAGGAAGTCAGGTTTTACACTGAATGTTGCCGACACATGACCATGACAATGTTCACTTTGAGTTTTAATCTGTCTCTCTCTTCTTTACTTCTTCAGATGTTTTCTGACATCTGTTACCCTCCTCTGCCCTGTCCTCACCATCTCTCATAGTCATCAGTTTAAATGTATTTAGCTGACTTAGTCTCACACAAAAATAGTTCCTTGGTCATACCCCTCGGTGGTCCCTGCTGGCCCTCCAGTATCCTTGCCTCACAAACCCAGCACCTTATGCTTCTGATGTGGCTGTCGTTGCATGGCCACGGGCCCCTTCTCCATCCACCTGCCACACCCAAACTCCTCCATCCTCGTCCTTTACCAGCAACTGTGCCCGCAGCACCACCTGGAGAATTTACCGTTCCTCAAGTCCACTGTATCTTCTTGCCAGAACCTTCGGCACCACTCAGCTTTTCTCCATTCTGTCCTCTGTGCCACATCTTCCTTTAAAAGCTGATGATCCACCAGCCAATCCAGTGGCAGGGGAAGGCCGAGTGTCACCTGTTGTCAGTTAGGCTTGTCTCAATTCATTAAAATAATTAAGAACGTCCTATTTAAAACCCACAAGCTGAATAGTCTAAAACAGACCAATATATAAAAACAAACCAAAGTCTAAACATGCAAATTGTAGTCCAGCCATGTTTCCACACCTTGACACATACTCATACACGTACAGAGAACTTCATTCCTGTTCTCAAGGTGGCAAGAAGCCACCTGGTTGGAGTTCTCTCAGCTTGTTCTTGACACATTATCACAAAAGTTTTTTCCTGTGTGGTGTCCGAGAATGGATAGTATTATCTGGTTGAGGCCGTGAGGAAGTATGCAAGGCATTTAAAAACACACACCATCCCGCCTTCTCGGGCAGCATGAAAACAATCACGTCAGACAGACTTTATTCTTGTTCTTGCAGCCTTGAGAACAAGAACAAATTTCTCCATTCTTGATCAGAAAAGTTTTCTTCCACCTCATTTCTGCAAGATACCAGGGTTTTGGTTTTGGTTGTGTTGGTTTTTGTTAGATTTCTGTTTTATTTCCTTAGTTTATTTACTTGTTTTCTTTTAGTCTTGAGTTCAAGTTGTCTTTTCTGTGTTTTGTGATTTGTACCTCAGTGATCTGTGTTCATAGTGTGAATATTTATTCTGATTTACTAAACATTTCTGTAACTCTTGCTTCCTGTTGTAGTTTGCCACCTTGTTTATTTGACTAAGCTTACTTCCTGCTCATGTTACACCAGATCTTCAGTTCAATTAGCAAATCTGCTCCTTACTTAGTCATTAGCACCTATTAGCTGCCATTTGAGCATCTTTAATTACTTAATAAAGTCTCTGTTGAATCCACCTGCCTGACTCCAGCCAGTCTTGTCATCAGATCCTTCCTCATTGTCACCTTATAATCATGGCTGATGACAATCTTGCCAAACTTGCACCTTATTGCCTTTGTATTCACACACATGAGCTACGGCTGACACCCACAATGACCTCCGCAGTGTGTTTGGTCACGGTAGTGGCCAGGTATTGAGAAGTATGCCGCTTCATCTTGTGAAATGCAGAGGAACCAACGTGTAACCAACTTACTTGCCACAAGGCTGCAGCTCTGAACACCCAGGTGGATGGAAGCAAATTAGTCTCATAGTGGTTATATATAAATGCAAAATTTACAAATATGTAAAACTATCTATGAGTATTTTTGAGTACTATCGCTTATCTGTAAATATGTTTCAGAGAGATGCATCAACGACTTTTAGACTTTAGAAGAGGAGGCTGATCTCCAAGGGAAGTCTGTCTATGATGAACTTCATTAAATAATATCACTGCAGGCCATCTGGGTCAGGCTTGCTTTCAATCCTGAGATTAGAACCTAAACATAGAGAACTATTGTTTAGTTTTTCTGCTCTTAATATCTGAAGCAAACTACCAGCTTCAAACCTGAGTTCCTTTAAATCAGGAAAACCGTTTGATTTGCCACCACTCTCAATTAAAATTAAGAATTTTCCCTTTTTGTTTTCTTTTTAATACATTTTCTTGCACATGTACCCTGACCATGATGATTATGTATTTTCCATTGATGTGTGTCTGTATTATATCCCACAGTATGTATTTTGTTGTCTATTTCTCTTTATTTTAGCTTGTTCTGTTTCAATCTCAATTCTTTTATTGTTTTGGTTAATTTAAATCATTCATGTACTCTCTAATGCTTCTTTGGTGCCTATTTTTAATGTTATTTATGAAGCACTTTGAGTTGTCTTGTACATTAAATGTGCTGTACAAATGAACCTGCCTTGCAGATGTGAAGGAATTTCCTGCAGAAGTTCTGTATTTGTGGGATTCTGTGAAATTATTGCCCAATACCTGAAATCTTCCGGTCAAATTTCAGACCCTGATATTGGAGTCTTTGATATTCCTAAGCCCTCAGATATTATGATCAGATAAAGCATCAAAGCCCAAAACGTCATCATGTGACCATCAACGTTTCAGCTTCTGAGAATAGTTTAGTATAAGAGATGAGTGATAAAGAGCCCGTTCCTTTATTCATAAAGTCAACGAATGTTAAGTGAATCATTATGTAAATATTTTAAGAGTCTCATGAATTATCCAACTAATGCATGCCAAGACTGGCATGGATGTGAAGGGAATAAAAGTAAACAACGATGTATCTGTAACTCTATTATGATCTGACACCTTTGAGGAAGACAGCTTTTTGAGGATGTGAGGGCAGCAGAGAATGGACGAACAAGATACATCACAAAGGGTAAATGCTCCAACGCCTGTTTAACCAGTTATAACAGAGAGTCATCAAAAGACTATTGGTTCAACTAACATGCTCTGCACTCGTGCTTACCAACATGTCACTGTCAATTTTGAGGCTAACTATCTCCCAGAAAGCCTTCACCCCACCCATCCTGCTCCCCTTAGCAACAGATGCTGCACTGAAAGAACAATTACATGTGCTAGAATCCTCATCAAATGTGAACAGCGGATCTCATCTCAGTGCCATCTACCCACGTATGCTCTCCAAATCTTGTTTATGCACAAACAAATGAGCCCCCACACTCCATGTCATGAATTTCCCCCATATCAGAAGGGAAATGTGACCTCACAAGTGCCATCTTTCCGTTGTCACGATTACAACAGAAAACAATAAATCTCAATGATTTTGACAAGAGCTGAAGGCTTCAAAAGGTGGCACATGCAACAGTGGGCATTGAATATAGTTTTTTATGTATTTATTCAAAATGCTTCCAGAGACATTGCAAATTTTGAAAACATGAGCTGATTGCAAAGGGTTCCTTTACAGCATGTACTTAGCAAAACAATTTAGTAATTGCAGTGGTAAAGCCAACATCTAAATAATTTGCCCCCATAACAACTCCACCCACTGTCTGGATGGCACAAAGATGGAATGATTACATACCAATTCGAACAGCCAAAATTAGAGGTAATATAACTTTTCCGCCCTGTTTATTACCCCTTCCTTCCTTTTGATTTCTTTCTTTCTTTCTTTTTTCTTTTGCCAGTTTTGTTTTGGAGAAGGAAGTGGCTGTCAATAAGCATGGCCATGATAGTGTGGAAGTGCTGCCAGTTCCAATAAAGTAGGAGAGAGATCATTGCAATGAAAGGTGACCTTGGCATAATTGAGATTCATCACAGAGAAAGCCAGGCGGCTGAGGCAACAGGGAGCGGAGTGAATGGAAAAGGGGAAAAAAAGAAAAGGACTAAAAAATACAACATAAATAAGACTTTCATTTTATCAAGAAGCAGCCAACTGTTGGTTGGGTACGGGGGCCTGAATCTCAGTAGCAATAACTGTATTTATTTAGGCCAGGACTGCAGGCTCATAGAGGACTCTGATCCTCCCTGCTTGTGTTCTGTTTTTGCTAGCAGCACACATGTGAAATGATATAAAAGCAGCGCTCTTCAAACCGAGTGAAAAGAGTCTGATCTAGGGTTGCCTGTTAGCTCTCTGGATGAGATAACGCTCCGGCTGCATGTTGGGAAGCACATGCTTTGACCACAGAGGGAGGGCGATGTCAGCTCTCCATCATGTTTTCACTTGTGCAAAGCAGCACGGCATTGCATGGTGTTAAAGGGACTCTGGAGACATGCAAACACAGAGAGGGATGAATGGAGGTTGGAAGAGGGTGTTGGCATGTGTGGGGATGGATTATAGTGTCCTTTCAGACCTGCACAATATGTATGTTTGGGTCTGGGCTGGAACCTTCACATTGCAGCCACACAGATCTCCTGTGTTTGGGGGGGGGGGTGGGGATCCCACAGACATCCAAGGATTTCTATGGCCTACAACAATGGCCCACATTCTTGGTCCGCAACCCACCTGGCTCTCTCTGATAAATGGTGTGAAAGAGGACACACACTGCATTTCATCCAGATGGCAGTCCATGTGCATAAACACCCCGCCGGCCTTTTTACTATATTTTGGTTTTTGTTTCTGTGTAGATGATTATTCTGGCTTTTCTTGGCATTGTTGACCATGTATCTTAAATTTGGACCATTTACCAGCTATAAGAAAAACATTAAATGTTACTCAGTTAGCAAGCAAATGAACACAGACTACAGTATCTTTATCACCTTGACTTAGATCAGTTTCCATTATACTGTATCTAACTGAATATCATCTTTCATTGAACCTTTGTGACCCCAAATCTCCTGTTTGTAGCATGTGTTTTCAGTACATGTTTTTCCTGGAAAAGGAAATAACTTGTGCTGATACTTCACAAACAATAAATAGGTGCCTCCATTTTCTATAATTAAAAGGCTTTGTAATCTTTCAAGGATTAAAAGGCCAACTAATGACCAAATAAAAAGGGATTTGGTAAAAATAAAAAAAGGATTAATTACTTCTCATACTTTGCAAGGTGACAGTAATTACTTTCATCCACTCAAACAAAAAAAAGGGGGAATGAAATAATTGGCAGACACTTAATTAAAGGTTACAGTTTTGACATAATTGTGAAAGACAAGACAATTAAAAATCCTTTTATTCAACCAAGATATACAAGGAGTAATTGCTACAGTGCTCTCTGGAGGGCTTGCAAGTGTAGGCTCTGTGAAGGATGGAAGTGGTTTGGTAAATAGTGAGATAGCGAGAAGGATGGACTGCTACATCATTCTAACCCATACAGACAAGGTTATTGCTAAGGTTCAAACTTCAGAGGCAGCCCAGGAGGGAACTCATCCACCTCTATAACAGATTATGGCGAGCCCCACAAGTACTGAGAATGTAAGAATGTGAAAACCTCCCATTAATGTCAAGGTTATATCAGTGAGATGCCTCAAAAAGTCAATGGGTGTATTCCCAAGGGGCTCGTTGTGATTTGTTACCTGGACCATTCAGACACCACTACTGAGTCACTGAGAATTTTGTCTAGATAAAAAGACTGGTGTGGCTTTTACAATTAGTGTTTCAAATATCACATTTAATTTCCTTATAGGCCTACTTGCAAATCACCAAGTTTTCTCGAAAATAAACGATGCAGCATTCATGCTAACCTCTTATAGATCCAGCATTGTTGATTGATGCCAGTCACAGCTTCCATTACAGAGAACTTTGGGTCTGGCTTTGAATATCAGAAGTAATGTGGAAAATTCTGTCCGGACACAAAGGAGTCATTTTAGCCTTTAACCTCTGGGATGTTAATTGTTGGCCTGCAGGTTATCCTTATGTACCATGTGTTAAACATTGGTCCATAATGAACATTAGTTCAGAAACAATGCTTAAAATTAAAGGGTTGAATTGTGTTATGGCTTTCTGGAGCTCAAGCCAGATGAGTAAGGATTGTCACTGTGAGATGCTTAATATTGCATGTTTTCAACCACATTTTAACACATTTAGGCTGAAAAGTGAACCGCTTCATATGCAACCTTTCAATTTAGCTCCTCTTCCTCGAGTCCGCTACCCTATCTCTACCAATTCAAGCAGCTTGTTTGCAAAAAAACTCAAAGTATGAGAAAAGCAAGAAATCAGAGAAATAAGAACTCATTGCACTGATTTACTGCAGCTTTATGCAGCACATAAAAACACCTTTGCTAAACTCCACACAATCCCTTCTTTCTGTTTATAACTTTACCGAAAAGATCAACAATCAAGTCTTACTCCTTTAGTTAACGGACGACAGTCAGTCAGATGAGACACAGTAAGTTAAGCTAGCTACTGAGCTACTGTAAAACCAGTCTAGCTTGAAATATCTTCATATTCTCAAGACATTAGTAATTTGAGCAAATATCAGAGTAAACTCCATGATTATTGCAGTAATATTGATATTTCTACGAATCTTTGGGAGGTGGATAACACTTGATTTACTCAGAATTCAAGCTAACAAAACCAATAGCCTATTATTGTGAACACATTATGTAGCCACAGATAACATCGAACTTTTTGGCAAGGCAAGGCATGTTTATTTGTACATCACATTTTCTGTTCAAACAATTCAAAGTGCTTTACATAAAACATTAAAAACATTAGATAGTGTAAAGAAAGCATTAAAAGTAGTAAAAGGCAGCAACAAATAGCAAAAATCACAATAAAATCATAAAAAAATAAATTATAGATTCATTTATTTTTTTAAATCACAAATTGACTTGATTAAAAGTAAGATAAGTTCAAAATTACTGTGCAGATTTCATGCATAGGTGCATGAGAACAGAAATTTTTGGGATCATTATTTGGTTTTTAGAACAATGAATGAAGTAGATTTTCGTTTATGGTCGCAACCAACTACAGTAGCAGCTAAATCAACAGTAGGTGGTGGAAGCTTACAATCTAAACATAAAAGAACAATATTAGCTAACTTAGCAGCGTAACCAGTTAGCTCTGAGATCCAAATAAGTAGATAATATAATAGGTTGTCAAACTTGTTATAATGGGGTTTAGCTTTGAAATGCTCTCGGCCAGCCTAAGCTAATGCCAAGCTGAGGTAGCATTTAATTCAGCTAGTCACCAGCTTAGATATGCTCCTCTTTAGCCCCTCTTTGCTAATGCACAGTTGAGACAATAAATAATCAAATGAGTAGCTACATACCAGGTGGAATGACTGATCACGTTCGGATTTGCCACCCCTGACATTGGACTAATCAATCAATGGCTTTAAAAGGGAAACAGCTTTCTAGTGCAATTGTATTGTCCCTGCAGGTTACTCAGTAGTCCTAATCGCTAACTGATTGTGGTAATTGTTTTAGTGAAATAATGCTCCTACCTAGACAGTAATAAACTGAGACAGTTTGACAATAACCTCTTTGTACTTCTTTAAACTGAGAAAACAAACTAAGTCAGTCTTTCTGTTGGAGTGCATGTAAGG
This sequence comes from Leptatherina wallacei, assembly GCA_028567055.1. Classification (NCBI taxonomy): domain Eukaryota; kingdom Metazoa; phylum Chordata; class Actinopteri; order Atheriniformes; family Atherinidae; genus Leptatherina; species Leptatherina wallacei. The sequence continues at coordinate 32,947,524 of JAOXYM010000001.1, forward strand.
GACAAGAGATTTTGACTGTGATATCTGGGTCAGACTTAATCAAACGTCAGATTGTCAACCCTAATGACTGATTCAGAGAGCAGTCATCATTCAAGCCTGCCCTCTTATGGGTTGCTCTCTGACTCAGTCTGTCCCCCCCCCCCACCCTCTTCACTCTAATGGACAGCAGCCAGGATCTCTGAGGTGAGCCAGCCAAGGTAATATTCCTCAGGTATCCTCTAATTACCTGTCATTTTGCATTCATGGTCCAAGTATTCATTGCCACTTTGGTCATTGCTAACTGATGAAGGATGAGCTTTTTCCTCAACGATATGGAAATAACCTCCTCAAGAAGAAAGCAGGTGAGGGAACTGAAAGATTTGCCTGGACAGATGAAAAGGAGAGGTTTTTGCTGATGAATGATAGCAAAAAAAAGAGAGTTGATATGGCCCCTCAGACAAGCTATAAATGGGTCATAACCAAGCTTTACTGTACCCCAAAAAAAGGAAAGCGCCTTATCAAATACTAAATTTGACTTGCAGTAACAGTGTCATTTTAAAAAAGAATTACATGGCATCAACACTGTACAACTAAAAACATAATGAAGACCTACAAATACACCCCCCCCCCCTTTTATTCTTTGCTTATGCGTCCATCAAGTTCCTAATTACAAAGCTTTGTCTTTTAATTTACAGTCAAAACACTATTATTTCATAATTGGCTCATAGTTTTGGTCATCTGTGGATCCTACTTATGTTTTCTAAACAGAATATAGCATTCTTGCTCCAGCACTTTTTTAAATGACAACATCATCTTATCTCAGTCAGCTGACATTCTAATGAGAGGACCATCAATTTGACTTGTATAGAGAATTATATTTTACCTAATATTTTTTGGGTTTATTGCAGCCACTGTTCAGAAAGAGTTATTATAATAAATCCTATTGTGGGTTCTACTGTAATTGTGCATCAAAGCTGTAATCATGTGTTTTAATACGGAAAATAGGAGACTGTGAAATCCAGTGTCTCACAGACGTACCAGAAAGCCTTTGTTCAGCTGGATTTGCCTTTAAGGAATGAACAATCTAATCAAAGCTCTTTACCCCTGAAGAATACTGTTAATGAGTTGCAGCATTCTCGACATTTTCATTCTGTCTTGTGGGTACATAATCTAATAATTCTTGACGTATAATTACCATCAAAAAGCTTTAAAAAAAAGTTCTAAAAATGGACGGTGACAGTGTGTGGTGTGCATGAAACACAACCATTACCACAGATGCACATTGTTTAGTGAGCCGGCATCAAATGGTGAAAACATTGTGTGAATTACATTTGGTGGATGAAAATGATCTGTGATTGCAAGGACACAGCAGATGTTTAACAGGTCAACAGTGACAGCAGGTCTTTTGCACCAAATGCTGTTGTTATGGCAGCATTTTGCTCCTCCGATTGAATCGTCTGACAGCTGCTGTCACTCTTCTGTTTCCTATAACCCAGTCCAGTTAACTACACCCCAGATGGAAATGGACATTAAAATAATTTTGCCCCCCCAAAAAAAATGTCTTGCTATTATCAGTCAGTCTGTTTGGTGGCCACTTTTCCACTTTTCCAAAGCCACTTTTCCAAAGCCAATAAGCGTGGTCGGATTTTTTTTCCCGATGAACTTTGATTTTTGAATCTTATTTTAAAACCCCTTTTCTTTAGTCTTAATACCAAAAGGCAGCTTGAACCATAAGTACTGTTAGGCCTGCAGCCCCTGAATGAAATAGCAGAAAAAAAAGGGGAGGTGGGGGGGGGTCCATTCCAATCATATATGAAACTCCTATAAATCATGACATCAATGTACATTTTTTTCTCAAAAACTAATCAGGCTGCTCTTCAGTTTCTGTATCACAATATCTGGACCCACAGAGCAGAGCCCTGCATTGAGACTGGGAGAATAAGAGCAGCTGGTTTTAAGGTTGTATTCGGTGGGCGCGGGTGGCTATGAATAAACAGCGGGCCCTGAATCTGCTAGACAATGGAGAGTGCAACTGAGGTTGGTAACAAAATGAAAGTTGTAGAATATGAAACTAAAGAGAAAGGAAAATTAAATATTTTGCCTCTAGCTCTTGTTCAAATGTAATGTGATATTGGCATATTAAATAGATTGTCAATTTTTTTAATAACTGCAGATATTTAGACAGCTTATTGTTTTTGGCCTCAGTTTACATGGACATTCTGATTCAAAACAGAGATTTTTGTTAAAGATATTTAAAAGTTTTCTTTCAAAGACAAGAAAGTGCAGGTGAGTCTGAAGGTAGAGAGGAAACTTCCTGCTGCTGTAGCAGCAGTGTCGATGTTTCATCTTCAAGCTAAGCGGAAGAACTGAGTCTGGTCAACCGTTCAGAAACACTTTTGTACGTAACAGGAATCACCATTTTTGAGAAAGGGCACTCCTTTTGAAATGTTTTGGAATATGGGTGCATTTACATCAGGATAGTCCGCTAGACTTGGTATGATTGGGAACTTGGTTCAGTTGGGGGGGTGCAACATTATGCCTGGCTGAGATTATATTCAAGCTGTACTACTCAAATGAAGAGTCGTAGGTAGTATTCACACCTAATAGTATCCATGACTGTACAACTGGGTTCTCAGTTGGATGTTGCAATATTCAGCTGGTCTGAGTTTGTTTTCATTCCACCTAAAGAGTGTTGGATAATATATTTCCCTCCTCGCCTGAGCCGCATCGAGAATTAATGAAGACAATATAAACAAGAAAATGTGCTCATTTCCTGGTTAATTCAGGGAAACTTCTATTTCTGCCACATAAGTTGGAGTCCATTTCCTGCATTTATAGTTTACTTCAAGCAAACCGAGACCCAAGTTTTTATGTTGATAAATTGCACATTAATACCTCCGCAAACAAACCAGACTTTCTGAGCAAAGAAATAAGGGTTCAGTTAACTAAGCCAGGTGTGAATCCACTCTTAAATGCATGTTAGTCTTGTATGTGTTGTTGTGACATTGGGGAGAATGAACTGTAGTGTTGTACACTGTGGATTAATTTTGTGAAGAGCCAATAAGAAGAGCACATAATGAGGTTCCAGGGCTGAAAACACAGAGAGCTGCAGATTAAAGGTGCAACGTCTGGCAAAATCAGTCAATGGGAGAAATTTGATATATCATTAAAAACTGTTTCTATAGATAAATTATTACTTTACCAACATAACTTATTTTTTTATTCTATTACAATCAGCCATATATGGTGGGTCCATCTTTACCACTGTATGGCAGTAATTCTGACAGACTGTACCTTTAAAGAGTCACTAGTTAGTGGACAATCAGTGGATTGATTTTACCAGAACCACAGTCATATTTTCGGATCAGCACCAAAACCAGGCTAATTTTTTTTTTTTTCCTGGCAGTTTTATTTCACTTTTACTGGAGACATCTTGGATTAATGGATCCACAGATGCACTACTGTTACTGCGACTCAGTCTCTCCCTCTCTGGTGTATCTCAGTTAAATCCTCATCATGTCTTACGGGCCAAAAAAAGTGGAAAAGTGCAGCCTGGGATTTAACTGAGATTATGGCTTACTAAAATCCACCCCAAATCTCTAATTGCCACTCTTAAAAGTATCCAAAATATGTGTTATAGTTTGGACAAATGATCATAATGTGTAACTTTCCATGTCAATAAACATCTGACCAGGATCAACACAGAAGTTACAACAAAAACAGAAAAGTCCAAATAAGTAACTTTAGTGGCTCTTCCTGATATAACAGAGTTCACAACTATACATCTCATACGTCTCATTTACACAAAATGTACATGTTTCCATGAATGTACTAATGAAAGCACATACTGACAGTTCAGCACAGCTGTTTAAAAGCATCAACATACTGATGTCGGGTCTCCACACACCATAGACGGCATACTTCACTGTGTAGGTTCTCGTAATGAGCATCCCCTCAAAAAGCACACAGACAGTGGTTCCTTAACTTCAGCCAATATTTCAGAGCAAAATCATTGTTTTGTGCACATGCGCCATTGCATCACAAGATCGCCTTCTGTTTTCCATCTGGTTCTCCTGATTTAAATTACTTCCCAATAGGCTAACTGCTCGCCGGGACATTGAAGGAAGAGGTGCCATCTAGTGGCTCTATTGTGAATAGGCCACATCTGAAGTGTGCATTTTGAGTTGTTTGCTTATTTCATTTTAGCTGATCTGAGATGTGCCGGTCAGGGTGCTGTATCGTTTTAAGCGATAATGTTTAACTTAAAAAATGTCTGGTCGAGTGGTTAACACATTTTTCTGGGATGTGATAAGCTCGTGATTGCTACAATAATTTGGCTTTACTCAGACTTTAAGCATCTCGTTGAGAAAGGGAAAAATGTAGACAGAGAAATTAATTCCTTAAAATGACCATTTTGTTTACTACATTAGGGATCTTGATGTGGGAATACTTGCTGTCTCACTTGATTAGCTGCACATCCATCCTCACATGCCAGTATGTTGACACATGAGGGACTATCTCAGCCGCTAAATGCACAGAGCATTCAAACTGGATATACAGGAGCTAAATACGATGGGAAGCAAGATGGGGGGGGTTGATTTAATTTGCAATGATAAATTTAGAGACAAATATCCTCAAAAACAAGTTGAACTTAAAGAATTGAAGTGATTCATCACTGATTCAGAAATGATGTTGGCATTCAGCCAACTGTGGTTATAAGTTCAGCTTCACAAAGATGTGAACATGGCTGTTCAGGTTTATTTTCCTTCATTTCCACAAAAAAATCAAGGTTTCAGCCAATGTAAAAACATTCAAAATAAACACATTATGGTTAAAACTTACTGTTTTTTTTTTCTTCAAATGTATATAATTACATTTTAGTAAATTATGTTGGGAGACCTATAATCTGCACTTAAATATATCAAAATTCTTCAAACTGTTATTATGAGATGTTAAGTAATTTGAAATGTGCTTTCTTTTTTCTGATGAATGACTGATTGGGCAAAAACTGCCAGCTTAAGGACATTTCACAACCTTATAAGTGGTTAGAGTTAATGACATGTGAAAGTCTCAGCTGTTTCTCAAATGTCACAGCAAACTGCCCTGTTTTACCCAGCAACAGATGAATAAAGAGGATGCCATTTTCAGAAACACTGGGCTGCACCCTCCTGCTCACCACGCTGCACCGAACGAGAGTCCTCACTGACAGAGATTACAGAGAGTAGATGAGGCGAAGCTTCAAGCTGTCTCCTGGCTTTGCAAAGAGGACAACGAGGGACGTCATGCTGCATGCCACCTTGCTGCTTCTTTTGTGCTGTAACGGCTTGGCGCTGCAAGAATAGATAAAGAATGCATGGCTGTTAAAACTCTGCAGTGAACCTCTGTAGCTGGCTGTTTAGATTTGTTTTAATTATATTGTGGCTGGGGGCCGAGTTCAGAGAGAGATTCCTCCAGGGCTACTTCCTGTCAGTGTTAATACCCGTTACACACTTGTTCACTGATGTTCACTTCCAGCGAGTGCTTTCAGGGTGTTTTTCTACACAGCAGTTGTTCCCATGTAGGTTAAAAAAGAAAAAGAGAATTCTTAATTGTCTGATAGTGAACAAAATCAAATCTTGACTGGTTATTTATGCTAACCTTGTCAAAATACCACATTCAACATGCATTCAACTGTTTATCTGAAATAATCTTTTATTACATTGAAATTAGGGTTGCAGCAACTACCTCACTTTAGATGCAAAGCAGTAAAAGAACAAGTTCAATAATCTTCTGACTATTAAACAGTCCTGCATGAATATGAAATATTCTTGTTGCAAAGCTATATTTACAAATACCCCAAGGTACAACATCCAGAAATAGTTGTACAGGCCTCATGGCTATTTTACCTACAGTAAAGAGTTAAAGGTAGATTTTCTAGGTGTATTTTTATTTTCCCTCTTCAAATTCATACTTTCTGGATGAAGCCAAAGAGAAAAACAAAACAAAATATTCTATATTGGCTCTACTTCTTGTTAATTACAAATCCAATTAAATTAAATTCATCTTTATTTGTATAGCGCCAAATCACAACAATGTCATCTCAGGGCGCTTCACAGACAATCA
>JAOXYM010000001.1:32982385-32993678 GCA_028567055.1 Leptatherina wallacei
CCCATTACTCCATTTTACATCTGGACATTTTCTTTATATTGCGTCCCTTACATCCTAGCCGAGCCAGGGTCGTAACAGTTAGTTCAGTGTTGGCAAAGTTAAACCCTTCGATAAAAAAGACAAAAACCACAGTGTTTTTAGAGGATGTTGAATTTCTGGGGGACAATGGCTGTGCACGTTAGTTGACCAAATTAACACAACAGTCTGCCACACTTCCAACAGTCTGTGCAGGAGAGACAATAAGAGAGGAGACAATACTGACATCAGAGACACAACTAGTCACAGTCAGTTAATACAACTGCTGGGCTGTATGGAAGTCATGGAATCCAAGAGACCAAAGGTGACATGTTTCTAAAATGCATCCCTGTCAGTGGTCCCTAGGGGATGAGTTCCAATACACATATAATATGTAAGGTGGAAAGAATAGAGCTTAAAGTTCATCTAAACATACTAATAACAATGTAAATCCATGCCTGATAGTAGAAGAAAAGAAAGGCTGCTTCTCAGAACTTCTAATACTGAATCATGATAAATGAGAAATTTCCAGACAGCCCGCAAGAGCAGAAAGAAATCATTATTGTGAGAAGCCTCCGTAAATGGCTTGAACAATTGATAATGGTAATGCAGTCTTCAAACATGTGAGTGAGTTGCATGCTGAAGGTTAAATATGATCAGTAAAATTGAATCTGACAAAGCTACATTACAATCCATCTTGGGATATTAAACATTTCAAATTTTCAGAATGAAGGACTAATAAGGCTGCTGAGATGAGTACGAGATGGATGGTCTTGGTTAACAATCACACCACAGATCTGATGAGAGTAAATGGCATCAGAGTTGACATTTGATAATGTAGAGTGGAAAAATGAAATCGTAAATTATTTTGTATCCTCTGAGACTGAGACAGCTATTTTCAGAGCATATGAGGTGCTAACTGGAAAAAAAAAGTACGGATTTTGTTTGGATTAGCCAAACTTTTTAATGGACTGGCTCTCTTATATGTCACCAAAGGAGATGGCAATTAAGAAATTACACCCCAGGCTGCTGTTAATCGTGTAAACTACGTTAATTACCAGGTTTTTGACAGCTGGATGCTAGGTTTTTCTGGCAGCAGGATTTACTTGATGCTTTAAGGAAAAACTGAGGGAAACAAAATATCTCTAAGTAACACACTCAGGACTGTTGGCTAAACTCTGAGTTCAAACGGCAACTGTCTAATCTTAGCTTAGCTCACACAAACAGGCACAGCAGGCCTGTGTATCTTTGGATTTTGACGCATGCTGAGAAACTGCACATTAATTGGTAGTAATAATCACACCCATTATTCAAACTGTTATTTTCAGCCTTTACAAGTGTAGGAAATCAACCAAACTGGTCTGAGAGTTCAGAGTACTTCCAGCAACTATATACTGTTCTTTACCAGAAATATGTGAATTTTCTGGAGGAAATCCGACCAAATATATTAGATAGGGATAATTTTGCCAGACAATTTACTTCAACCTTTTCAAACACCTTGGGTTTGTAAAAGAAGAAAGCATACTTCTTGAAAATACAATTCTCACTGCAGTTATTTTGACTACACGCAGCAGGGATGGCAGGGTTGGAGTTACTATTATTAACAATACCTGTGCTCTGCTAAGTTTTTCATGAATTCCCTACAGTGAGCCAACAAAGCCTGGAAGGGATTACAGCCATTTTTAATATCATTCCACCCTGGAGGTCCCTGTATGGGAATCTTGCTTTATCTTTTATTAGGCCTCCAGTTTTTGTGTGGGCCACATTCAGTGAAGAAGCCGCCTACTACTGCTTTGATTTCAATGGATGGAGCTTTGTTACGACTCACTTGCTGCATCAAATTTGGTACAGTTGCAGTTGAACTATTCGACTACAGGATGTCATTTACTCTAAATTGTAGTTTTGATTTTGCATGTACCTTAAAATCCCACTTAAACCTAAGGATAGGGAATGGGACACTTCAAAGTTTCTCAAATATGTCTCTACTATCCTTTATCAGGGTTCAGATCAAAGCTTAACCCTTTAAAGCCCAACCCAAGAAAAACTGGGGAGAAAAGTCCATTTTTAAAAAATCTGAAGTCTTTATTTGGCCCTTTAACCAAACCTGGGAAAAAATTAAAAAAAATTTTGGGGGGCTATATCTACCATTTATTACTGTATGACATGTCAAAATTATTGTAGTAGTCTTTTGCTTCCTGGTGTCCATTAGGGGGCAGGAGACAAGTATCATATTGTATACTGCAGGGTTTTGAGAAAAAGATTTTGAAGTGCTGCAAAATGTCACAGAAACTGAATTAATCAAATATGATACGTTTGGCTTTTATAGGGTTAACATCTGAACTGACAAGAAGGCAAGTGAACTAGTAGATTTATTTCCATTTACTGGGTTGACAAGTGAAAGTCAAGTACAACTGTAAAAACAAACAACAGAAAAGAAACTTTATGTCTGATCAGGAAATACCACTCAAATTAGCTGGCTAACATTTTTCATTTCCCGACTGGTGTTAGCACACATTCAAGAATAAATCAACCAAAAAATGTAATTGTTCATACCGATGGCAAACACCTGTGTTAGCTAAAGTGAGACCAAACAATACACTTACAGACATTGCTGTTGTGGGGGGAAAAGTAGAAAAAAAACCTCAAAATGAACAAACTATAACATAGCGGAGATGGCTCACAGCCTTTTGGGATTATAACAATACCTTGCACCATTAATGCAGTATCAAATAAAGCAAAACTGTTTAAAAAACAAGTCTTTCCTTCTATTAATGACCATTGCATAGGATGAATAAGCCATATTACAGACACGTCACGGGAATATAACATTTGCATAACAAATATGACATTTCAATTAACTTAATCAGCCTGAGGACAGAACAGGCGGGTAATCATAAGCATAATTGGAACTCTTAAAGTAATTCTTCTCATCATGTTACTACAGTATTACTGTAGAGGGAGGAATGTGTCCCAAGCCAAGTCTTATAACCATTAAGGTCTAATAAACAGTGTTAGTTTGTTTACAAGTAGGACCCGCATCTACATCCACTTCACATCTACATCCACTTCACATTTACATCTACATCCACTTCACAACTATCATAACTCCCACTTTCATTTTCAAACACTTTATATTCATATAGGTTTAGTTGGACAGAAGGCCCTTGTCCATTGTTGTCAAGGGTCACATAATATGTGATAAACAGAAAGAGCAGGAAGTGAACTACTTTTCTAAGTAGTTCCACAGAAAAATGAACATCTTGTATTTACAGAGAAAAGGTAGGTATGAGATGCAATGAAGGCCATGGGCCTGGACCTGAAACTGGGTCAACTCGGTGGATATCTATTAGCCTCTGTACATGTAATGTCTACACAGCAAGTTGAATTAGCAGCACCTAAAGAAAGAGCAACAGCAACGTGTGTTCCTTCTAGTGCGTTCATTATTTACTGCTTTTCTTTTTTACTTTCTCCCATGACAAAATAGATTCATACTTGTAGCCCTGCTGTTGCTGACTTAAAATAAAACAGCTGAAAATTCAATCTATATATTTGTACCTCTCTTTTAATTATTCTCAACTCTAGTCAACTACAAGGGTTTTTACTCCAATGAGAGAAGACTGAGTTAAAGCAGCATGTTTGTGCTGAAGCATTAATTGCTTTCCATTCAGTTTTGCAGAAAATGTGCTGTAGAAGCCTTAAAACAGAGAAAGGGGTTTACTTCTGCTGTGCATCATGGTACACAACCTCTAATACTGCACCAACAGGTACTAACAAGCGCAAATGTAAGTAACCAAATATGTGTTTGAATTGTAGTTTTTAATCAAATGGACACAATTTAATTAACTGATTTGTTTTTTAGACTAATTGTGCACTATGCATACTTTATACAGGAATCATTTAATTTTCCACTGAGGGATAAAGAAGAAATTGTGGATGGATTAGCTGGAAAAGTTCAGAAATCAACTTCCCTAAATTGAAAAAGTAAACTACTGCTGTGTTATCGTCACGTTTAGCCTAACCTGTTGTTCCAGGGGCAGGATGTTTAAAATAAAGTGTAGTTTTATGAATTAAAACCCTTAAGACATATTTTTTTTCACAAGATTAATAAAGCCATGTCTCTCTTGGCTATATCAATCACTGTGAAACTATACACAGATGCACAAGCCTAATTTCCACTCCCATATTTTGAATGGATGTGGGCACACCCTTAATTAATCATTTGCTCATAACAACATCTGTTGCACCACAACTAGATGCTGTTGCTTTCAGTTTATGCTGCGTTTCCCTTCTCCAGCTGATGCAAATGAAATACATTTCCAGCACAGCTTGCCCTCAAGTTCTGCGTCAACCTGTTAATGATCCACTTGAGTTGAAGCAGGAAGACACCTCAAATCAACCGGGCGGTGGCCCTCAAGGACCAAAGTGGGAAAGGACTGCTGTACACTTTGATAAAAGTGTAAAACAGAAATGTACATATAGTTTGTATGTACGCTATTATCTTTAATAGTCTTAAATAGCCTAAAGCTGCATGTTCAAACAGGATACACAGTTGTGATTACTCATAGCAAGAACCAGCACCCCCCCCCCCAGGAAAAAAATTGTGACTAAAACAAAATCTGGAAACTTTTTTAGTCGATTACCTTTTTTCTAAATCAACATAAACATGTAGTAAAAGTCCATGATCTGAAGAATAAGTGAAGTGCATCCGTTGCTATTTCATCTTTATGTGTATTTATTTCTATATATTTCTATATATATATATATATATATATATATATATAACAGTGCTGTCAGTCAATTAAAATGTTTGATTGTGATTAATCGCATGTGTGTCCTGAGTTAACTCGCGATTAATTCGCATTCTAATCGTAGAATTTTTTTTATCTTTTGTTTTATTATTTTATTTGATCTTTTTTACTCTTAAATATTTTAACAGGATATTAACATAACAATTATATATTAGTATGATACAATATGTAAGCTGTTAAGAAGCCCCCATAGACTCTAACAATACAATTAATCCTGGTTTGTTTATTTATTGATATTGTAGATGTCATTGTGTGAGGTAGACTGTTTAAGTGGTGATTTCTGAGCTGCCAAAACACAACCTGCTTTCTGCATCCCTTTTTGAAATCATGCCGTCATTGCTGCGTTTATCGCGCATTTAAAAAATTACCGGCGTTAAAAGGACTTTGGGTCAATGCATTATTAATGCATTAACTTTGACAGCACTTATAATATAAGACAGACAATTTGTGCTTTACATAAAACATTAAAAGCATTACAGATGGTGCAAGAAAAAGAATGTAAAAGTAGTAAAAGACATAAACAAATAGCTAAAACCACAATATAATCATAAAATAAATTAAAATACTGTATGCATGCATTATTCATATATTTGGTCTATTTTGACCAGAAACTGTCTTTTTGCGCAATTTATTTTCTCAGACATATTTTTTCTGAGTCAATGAGAGTTGGTGACTATCATTGCCGGTGACTGGGGCTTTTTGAATTGCAATATTTCATAAACTGCTCAATTTGAGGCACACATCTGTGGTTGACATCTGGCTGGAGAGAGGTATATGTTTGAAACAACACTGTGATATATGCATTTGATGATTCAATACATCTGATATAACATAGTTCAGTTTATACAGAATTTCTTGCAGTGAAGCTTGTGTACAAAGTTTGTAACACAACAAAGTTTGACAAAGTGTGTGAGTGTTTCATGTGTTTTTGTGTGTGCTGAATGTTAGGGGAATAGTTGTTTATGAGGGGATCTTGACGATTTATTCCAGACAGCTGCATCGATGACAGGCCATCATTAGCAGAGTGATTCCTCAGGTTGTTTCATTCCCCTGTGGCCAAGACAAACTGCACAAGATCTTAATTGCTGGTATGAATAAAAGTTCATTTTCCAAAGGCTGGTATCATCATAAATGTAGTATAAAAGATTACTGAGAAGATGAATATGTCAAGTACTGTACTCTCACACTAGAGCAATAAAGAAGCTAATAAACCTGGGATGGGCCAGAGGGTTATTCAGGGACAATAGAGAAGATAAATGCTGTTTATCTCCAATTACAGTACGTTCTTATGACTGTCTTGGTACAAAAGTGTGTAAGAAAGACAGAGAGAGGAAGATGTAGGTAGTGGCAAACAGAGACAAAGAAGTCTCAGTGAGAGCATCTCTCTTAAAGATTTTTTTTTTCCACTCTCTCTTGTTTTTGTTTTTTGCTCCCTGAAAATTGTTCCTGGCAATGAGAGGTTGTCTTTGTTTGAAGTACTTGTAAAGACAGAAAGCGGACTGAGTCATTTCTGGATGAAACTGCAGTCTGGAGAACGCTGTGTGGTAATTTTTCTCATTATATAAATGTGGTCAAGGGACTGTGGAGGGGGTGGGATTAGGACCACTCTCTAGGGATGGACTTCTCTAATACGTAATATAGCATGGGAATAATGATGAGCCATATATCCCAAATACCCTCTTCATTAGACACAGCAGATCTTCTCTTCACTGAGTCATTACTTTGATCCTTTGGGTACTTGTAAAAAAGGGTCTGTTCAATTATGGGTACGGTCGAGTAGCACTGTGGGTGGAAACATGTTAAAAATATAAATATAAGTTTAAAAAAAAGTCTCTCACCTTTTTTTCTTGCTAAAATGATTAGAAATTCTTGAAATAACCCTTTAACTGCCTGCTCCTATTTCTAATAGAGCAAATTTTGCAGTGACTACTGAATCAAAAATGAGTCAGAATATGCCTGCCTCAGCCATCACTTGGTTTGGGTATGTAACAGCGTTTGATTCCATTATTGTTTCAAGTTCTGATGGTCTAACTATTGTTGCAATGTTATTCACCTTTATCTAAAAAAAATGTTAAGAAACATCAATTCTTATTATTATTGTTGCAAAGAAATAAAATATAATGACCGTAACAATTTTCCAGTTCCTTTGTCTTCATGCAAACACTAAAAAGATAACCAAAATTGGCTTAAAAGCGTTAGTGGTTCCATTTTATCTGCTCTTTTTATTTCTAATAATTATTCATTTTTTTGGAATATTTTATGTGTTTGACTATGGCTCTGTACTGGACTGGTGATAGATGGCTATGTCCACATCTGCAACACCTAGCAGTAAGTTTAGGGCTTGCTGATAACGGTATTATTTTTATTTTTTCACCTAATGGGAAACTATTTGATTATATGTGTTTTCCGTTTTCACCCCTTGCTCTTTTCCTCCCGTTTTCCATTTTTAGACATGCACTTGTAAGTCCTGATTCATTCTGGCATGGAGAGGTATCATGAAGTGATCAGGCCACATGACCCTTCAAAGGAGACTTTTTCAGGGGAGGCACACTTCACACTGAGTGTTAAGAAAACCTTTCACACATTCATTCATTTTCTTTACCGCTTAGTCCAACTCAGGGTCACACCAATCTATCGCAGCGCCAACACAGAGAGACAAACAACCATTCACGCTCCCTCTGAGGGAGAATTTTACTGGCATGTCTTTGGGAGGTGGCAGGAAGCCGGAGTACTCCACACCTGCTTTATCCTCAGGGAAGCTGGAGTCTATCCCAAATCAAGCAACCGTCCCTACCTGTTGTGTATTTTGCAATGTTGTTCCCCTCTGAGGAAATACTAATGACTGGACACTAGGTCTAGAAACTTGCTACAAACATCAATGGTAAAGAATAGAGCTGCACGATATCCGGAAATCTTGCGATATGCGATAGCACTGTTGAAAATTGCGAAGACAATATGACCTGCGATAAATCAAATTTGATGCCGCTTTGATGTTTTCTCATACAACACAAGAGAACACAATTATTCTAAAGCTCCAGTTGCAAAACTCTCCTGCACAGACGTCGGCTGAATTTCTAGCTTGTGCTTTAATAACATAAGTGTTGTTGTTTTAGCTAGCACCAGCTTTTAGTAACTCTGCTCTTCTTCCTAATAAAAATCATTTGGTCAGCAACACAACCAGATCACGTATAGCGGTGTGCTGTCATGACATTAACCACAAGATTAAAACAGCGCAGATCACCTGCTACACGGCTTTGCATGCACCATTGTCACACAACGCTTCCACCAGATCAGTTGAAGGTAACTCGTCTGTTATATCAGCTGATCACTCTGATCGATCAGTGTGTGAAATCATCCCGCTATCAGAGATCTGAAAACGCTGATGGCGTACTAGATTATATTTCATAACAAATATTATTTCATTTAGTGCACTCCAGCAGAGAGCCGAGCTGGAAGACCAGAATGGGATGGTGGTTCCAGTGAAGCGTTAACAGCTCTAATTAAGATGAGACCACAATGGTTAGGAGTAAATTTTCCAGTGTTTTATCCACTTCAAACTTACAAAGATTTTGTAGCCCTGCAGTGTTAAACGTGTTGTAACGAGTATTCCATATGTCTTGCAGAATTACCTGTTTGTAGTGTGTCCCTCTTCTAACCAACGTAGTTCCAAATATGCAAACAGGGACTATTTATCGCAGTTTAGACAGTTGTTTCGATATGTATATTGCGCAGGCTAATATCGCGATGAAGGTAAATTTTAGATATATTGTGCAGCCCTAGTAAAGAATTTAATCAACTTCAGGAGGTTCAGTCACATTTTAAAATTTTAGTATGAGAAATGTTATAAAGAACGTCTCAACAGTGTTATGTAAAAAGAATTAGCAACAAATGATATATTGACATCTTAAAGGTGTCCTGTAAGGTAGTACTTCACTGTTCCCCTAATCAGTGGTTTCGAGGAGAAAGGTCATACTGATATGATGGAGAAGGGGAAAGAGCATTGGGCCTTTGAAACCTGAAATCTATCTACAGCATTGTGGAATCCACAAATCTGTCTGAATAATGGAAAAAAGATTGTATCATTGTGGAATGGTTTTCAGGGTTAACAAAGTAACATATTGTTGATAAAATGTATTGATTTCTTATTTAGTGAGAGGTTGGTGTTGTTTGTATGGGAGTGTGGTGGTAGGGCTTTTCTGAAAACTTATATTCCATCAGGAAGTTCCCCCCCATTTCAAGTTACCATCACAGCTAATTTAAGTTCTCTTTGTAAGCTTGTAGGAAATACATACAGAAGTCAGCTTTCAGATGAACTTCCCTCTCCCATGTCTCAATCATAATGAACATCCCCATGTTTTCAAGCAGCAATGCTCACTCCAAGTTGGAGGACCTTATGAGCCATACCACTCAACATCAATTTGGTTTAGATGGCACTCAGTGTCGCCTGTTGGATGGATGGTGCAGTGTATTGGACTCCACCAAGGCTGTTGCTTGTCAACAATCGTTCTTGGAGAGGATCAAAAGTCACAGTCAAGAAGAGGAGGGTGTCTGGTTTGGTCACCTCAGGGTTGCATTACTGTTTTTTTTTTTGCAGATGATTTAGATATTTTGGCTTTCTTAGGCTAAGACCTTCAGCATGCACTATAGCAGTTTGCAGCAGAGTGTGAAGTAATCAGGATGAAAGTCAGCACAGCTAAATCTGAGGTTATGATTCTCAACCAGAAAGGATCTGGGTTTGGGAATGAGTCATTGCCTCAAGTGATTTTGTTGTTGGTAGGATGGAACACGAGATGGAAAGACTGATTGGGGCTTAATTCATTCATTCGTTCGTTCGTTCGTTCGTTCACTCATTCATAATGAGATCATTGCACTGGTTGGTTGTGATAAAGAGAGAGCTGAGTTGAAAGGCAAAGATTTGATATACCAGTCTGCATGCATTCCCACCCTCACCTATCGTAACAAGATTTGGTTAGTGACTCAAAGTTCGAGACTGAACAAGTGGGTGAAATGAGCTTCCTTTGAAGGGTAGCTGGGCTCAGCCTAACAGACTGGCCGAGGAACTCATTCATCTGGAGAGAACTTGGCTTATAACTAGAGATTTACCTGGCATACCCTCCTCGGAGAAGACTCTGGGGCAGACCCAGAACTTGATGGAGGGATTATATTTTCCTACTGGTCTGGGAATCCTTCAGGATCCCCCAGGAGGAACCGGAGCATGACACTGGGGAAACGGATGTCTCGTCTCCCATCTGGACCTACTTCTTCTTCAACCTGATTTTGGATTAGCAGAAGAAAATGGATGTATGGATGGACTTTGTGCCTGACCGTCCACATCAACATGTAAATGGATTGGAAGTGGGTAGGGGAGGGAGTAGTAAGAAGTTTGGGAAATGCTTATAGTGCACTTCAGTAGTTTATTTTTCAGATGTGAAGCTTTAACAGTTTTGAATTGAGGCTTTTTAATTAAAGTTTCTTTAATTGGATAATAACTGGACTACAGTCAATTGGATTGAATCTTTAAAAGTGCCTTGAGATGACTTGTTGTGAATCGGCACTTTCCAAAGGAAGCTAAATTGATATTTAATTGAATTTGAAGTGCTGCTTCAGCACACCCTGCTGGTGAAGCTGTTGGATGCTGCATTATTGAAGATAATAAATTTCGTTCTTTTTTTTATTTAAGGACAATCCTCAGACATATTGGTATATATATATATTGCTGTAAGTTAAACCTTCTAATCTGTTCATTCAAGCAAGAAGTTTGTTGACTCACGGGGGATTTCTGAGGAATGAGAAGAATGATCAATTTCAGCTAAACCCAATGAAGAAAAGCCAAAGGTTTGTTCTCTTTCACGAAGAATTTACACAGACTTCCATTTACATAAAAACTTAATTTATTTCAATCCCTGATCAGCTTATATAGTGCTCACCATTTCAAATTAAGGCATGGATATCAAGTCACCAAGGAAACAGGCTGTGGGAATATGCATGGAAACATAATGCATTTCTAAGAACAACTATCATCATCATTAAGATGTTTGAAATTGTGAATAGTTGAGATGCAGAGACTATAAAATGCACTGAGCGTCATTTAAAATGTTTAGAATAAATAATAAAGACTGCTCCAGTCCATTAAAGATGGAGAGACTTTTAATGATGTTCAGCTGCAGTAAAAAGAGAAATTTACAGCAATGATTTGCTTGAGTGAAATTTTCTGGAGTATTTAGAACAAGCAGTGAGGCTGCAAAGACAATTATCATTGCATATAAGTTTAAATCAAGTAGAACAACAAACAATATTTTGAATTTAATTTAATTTCTGTAGCAAATTTGAGAATATTATTAGTTCTGAAGAAACTATCTCATGATTATAGACTTCTAGTATTTGTGTTTTATATTCAGAACTGATGGTGTTATATGAATATTAATCTCATCACCTTTGGTTTGTTTCAGTTTAATTAAAATTATAAATAC
>JAOXYM010000001.1:32998790-33013498 GCA_028567055.1 Leptatherina wallacei
CATCCATCCATCCATCCATCCATCCATCCATCCATCCATCCATCCATCCATCCATCCATCCATCCATCTTCTATACCGCTTATACCAATTCAGGTTCGCAGGGAAGCTGGAGCCTATCCCAGCAATTAGCAGGCAAGACGCAGGGTACAACCTGGACAGGTCGCCAGTCTATCGCAGGGCCAATACAGAGAGACACACAACAACTCACACTCACTCTTCAGGACAATTTAGTCACCAATTAACTTAAGATGCCTGTCTTTGGACTGTAGGAGAGAGCCAAAGTATCCGGAGAGAACATGCAAACTCTGCACATAAAAGCTATTGTTCAAATGTCAGCATGCCATCAAAATAAATCAAAAGCACAGTTTTATGTTTTAAGGTTGGAAACTTACAATATATAGAATTGCTTTAAAGTGATGAGTGCTTTTTGATGTATTTGAAAGGTGACATGATAGTGTCACCTTTTGTAGATATGGTAATCTCTTATGATCTCTATGGAAAAACTTTTGTGTCAAGATGTAAAAATATCTGTTAGAAATGTAAAAAGCAAGGGATAGTCATAGGTCAACAGTCAAACCATTTTAATCCCTGTGGGTCATCTCAATTTTGTACGCATACAGGTCATTGGGGGCAAAAACTCCTTCCCCCAAATTGCTATGGAAACATTGTTATTGTTTTGATTTCAAAACTTCTTGCAGTAATAAAATCCCATTTTAGAAGCAAAAATATTGTGTGAAAGTATATAATTAAAATGCATTTGACCTTGATACCCTGAACCTGAATGAACTTAATTCAATTACTTGCAACCAATTGAAGCGATGAATATAAGTTGGTTCATTATTCTCTTTTTACAGTGCATGGGATGGAAAAAATGAGGGATTAACAGTTTTTTTTCCTCAATAAAGGAAATTAACCCAGAGATATATAGCATGATTCATGTCAAGTGATCTCAAGGCAGTCCAATTTAGTATCTTATTAAAGCTAATTCACTGCAATGTAGTTATAATCCAGTTAAATCAAATTTCATTATATCATCCACAATAGTCCTATTTATATCATTGTGTTCATATCATTATGAATGAAAGAGGAAACAGTGGTCAAAATAACATGCAAAGAAATATAAATAAATACACTAGCCAATCCTTTCTGGTTTCATTTGAAAAATTCACATAAATATATTATTTCATAGAGAGGGAAGGATATAAGATCCAATCAGATCCAAGAAATGGATGTGGTTAAAATATGTGATATTCCCTACACCTGATGCCAATCAGCTTTTCTCTTGAATAAATTAACTGTTTTAAAAAAAAATTGTCTTTTGTTCATGAAGTGCAACAACCAACCAAATAACTAATATATGTGAAAAACATCTGCAGAGACTAAGTACAGACGACTACTACCTACGAACATGAGTCTAAAACACACGTGGTTAATAACATGGTAATGAAGAGCATGTGCATCGTGCATGCATACATTTGTATGTATGGTAGGTTTCCAGTGTGCACTTAATGAACCTGCAAAGGGTGAGTTGAAATAAAAGTACAATGTAGTAAATAAAAATGTTCTTAAACACATACAGGAAAAGATCATTGACACGACACAAAGCTCTCTGCTAGACCAGCCGCAGATTGTGGGAGCACTTGGACCAGCATGACTGCAAACCTTAAGGTCAGTACGTGAATACTGGAACCTCATTAGCATGTTGACTGCTTACTGATGTAGAAATCCTATATTAACAATGTGTGGTAGAGAATATTTACAAGGCAAAGTTTTTAAAAAGCATATCATTGGTTTTTGTATTACTCAGAATATTTCTATGCATAATTATAAACATATACAAGCTGCAACAGTGAAGTTATTGTGTCACAATAGCAGGCGATGTGGTGATGGAGAAGAAACTTTACCTTTAAAAATTTTATAAAGATGCAAAAATTGCGTAAGTGTTTTTGTCCATATGGAATATTTTGGGAATAACCCATTTTAAATTGTATTGACAATAATTTTGAACAAAAGTTCCAGATTTGGATTCATCCCTCCATAAGTCCTGTTACCACCGATTTTATTGTCCAGTTTTTGTGTCGTTTGGCATCAGCCTTTTCTCCCTGTTTCCCTTCCATAAAAATGGCTTCTTGACAACCACCCTTCCATGGAGACCATTTCTGATGAGGGTTTCGCCAATAGCAGATGGATCAGCTGAAGTTCCAGATGCTTCTCTCCAGTTGAATCAGATCTTTGCTGGATTTTTTCCTATTGCTTCAGGACATCGCTTTCAGATACCTTTCATCTGCTGTACATGGTGTTTTCATTTTCATTTATTATCATCTATAATTTATTTTGTAAGTTTTTCCTCCATATGCTGTTCTTTCAAATGTTTGTAGGACACAACGCAAACCCAATGACATAACAGCTCCAACATAACTTAGCTTTGCCATTTCTTATTGGAGCCACTAAAGACATGGAAACAAATTATGAATCTTTGTGACAGGCTGCTGGTGGAAAAAGTCCTTAAAAATCCAATTTAAAATGGGTTATTTGCTAAATGGTTGTTGATTCATAGGTCAGTGCTAAATGGCAAACAAGCAAACATATTTTTATGGAAATCCTCAGGTGCAAGGACTCAACTGAAAATGAGTGAAAGAAAACGGCCAATGTGCGATAAAAAAACAACTTTGAAAGACGTTCAGAAATCCTGGAGAAGTATTGTTCACCATCATTCTAAAAATGACAGGAAAGTTTGACTAGTTGGAAGCAAAATGCTGAAGGTAAAGTTTTGTGATTGTAAAGATGGTGTATATCATTATATTATTCAATAAAAGACCTTCCGATGCAGTTCCACAGAGATGTGCGCTGTGCTCATACGCAGCTGGTTAGCATGAATGAGGAAGTGTGAGAGCACCTCCCAGCACAGTGCAGAGGGATTGATCTGTCAATATACAAATGTAGTTCTGGTCACACTAACCATTTTCCCACGCTGAAACTAACATACACAGAATAATAATGTTGCTTTTAGACATTATGGGATTTTTATACCAGATGTTTCAGCGGTCTTGGTGGATTCTTCATAACAAGCCAGTGACCTTGGGGGTGTTTTGGAAAAAGCCAGTGTGAAGTTCAGACGAAAAAGAAAGAAAAAGACAAAATCCTCTGGGCTTACTAGTAAAATATTTATGGCAAACACGTCAAAACTTGCACTGAGGAGATTTTTTTGTGAGATAGACAAATGAGCAGATTTGCTTGACATTGCATCATTGATATGACATTTTTTTTATATCATCAAGTCTGAAGGAGTGGTGTGGAGGAATTCAGACGACGTGACCACAATGTCAAACCGCTCTAAGAGAGAAAAGTCATTTGAAATTCTGTTAATATATAACAAAGTAAAAATCCTCTCGACAAAACGAATAATCTTGCCTGTTATATTGATGAGCCAGAGGAGGAGCTGCTGTACGCTTCGTTGCAGTTCCCATCCAGGGGAATCCCAAATGTTCAGTGCAGTTATCCCACGACTGTTGCAGTAAAGCCATACCGGCAACATTTTTAAAGAAACTCTTGAGTGCTTCTATGTCGTACATCATTACTTACAGTGAAGTGCACTGAGGTTATAGAGTGGTCCAAACATCTCCCTGTGTCTCGCTTTCTCATTTTTCCCACCCTAGTTCCCAGCTCAGGAGAAATGTGCCTTGATTGATGACAAATCACTCCAAACTGCTTTAGAGAACTTTCCATTCACTATGAGGAAATTGGCCTTCTCTCTTACGCATACTTCATCTTGGGCCAAACAGGGCAGCTCTGCCCAGTTCGCTGCTGAGCCTGACAATAAAATGATGATTAATATCAGCCTACATCAGCATCCAATTACAATATCCCTTTGACTTTAATGTCATAGACAGCTAGCAGAATGAAATAGATATGTTTTGATTTCTGATGGTTAACTATGACAACAGTCCTGTGCAAATGAAGTGGAATAATTTGTTCATTTATCAATCTGTCACATATCGACTCTTTGGAGAATGTCAAGCTTTAATGGCTCTTGAGAGTTTCTTGTATCTCAGCAAATTTCCCTGATAGCAAAGACATGAGCACTCGTCCCATGAATACTGATTGGCATTAATGTCAAGAGTAGCAAATATGGCCTAAATGGGGCTGCAGCCTATCCAAAGAGTCCTTAAAATTTCAACCGTCTTGCAGACTCATACAATGTTATAAAAAAGAAAAGTACTGCCTCTTTTTAATCCCCAAATCTAAGGTATTAGGACATTATTTAAAAAAATCAGCTGGCCATTAGCTAGTCTCAATTTAGGTCAATTCAACTTTAGATAGACAAGAAATTATATTATTGTCATTATTTTTCTATCATATTTTACATCAAAATGCAGAAGCAGTGTGTGAAAGATTAAGTTTCTCAAATTATTATGTATACATTTGAAGAACTAAAGATTTTAAGTTTATTGAGGTTTGCAGATATTCATTTTTGTTCATTTCTATCCTAGTCCATCACAGCACTGCATTCAGGTTGAGGTCTAGACTTTGATTGGGTCATTGCAACACCTCGATTCTTTTCTTTTCCAGCCATTTTCCTGATGATATGCCATTTTGTTGGGAATCCGACTCAGCTACAACCAAGCTTGAGCTGTCAGATGTTTTCTCATTGGGCACTTAAAACTATTTTTGTATGCAGTAGAATTCATTCTCAACTAAATAATGTTCATGTCCTGTGACTGAAAAATAGGTCCAAATTATCACCACCTCTTAGTATAAAGTGTTTGTACTTGATGTGCTGTGGTTGGTTTTAACCAAATATAATAGTTTGCATTATGAGCAAACATTTCTACTTTGGTCCATCTGTCCAAATGACATTATTAATAAAGTTGAGGACTGTTTAAACCTAAAGTTTGCTGGTCTGTTCTTTTTGGATAGAAGACGCTTTGTCCTGCAATCCTTCTAAAAAAGCGATACTTGTTTAGTTTTCTTATAATTCTACATAAAGTTCAATTTAAACAAGCTAACTAAGGTTTGCAGAGTCTGAGATGTAGCTCTTGGGTTTTTTGCCGTTTCTCTGAGCATTACAGGATCTGACATTGGGCAGATCTTGCTGGTACGTCCACTCCTGGGGACATTGGGCAACTGTCTTGTAGAGTTGAGCCGAAACAGATATCTGCATCTGAAATACTAGCCAATCCGGCCAAAACTAAGGGGATCGATATCAGTGTGTATTTCTGTCTAAACATCATCCAATAAAATGGGAACAGAATCATAATTATTTTTTTCCTGCCCACCCCCATCATAACACAGAAATATTAAGTTATGCAATCTTGTGTGACCAATTTTTTTTTGTTGGTAGGCGGAGAGGCAGCATTAGCGTTAGAGACAATGCCACTACATAATGTGCAGCAAAATGCATGCTAATGTTTTACACTTTTACCAAACTGACTTCATGACGAAAAGTAAAAAAAATACATTTTTAAAAAATGTGGTTAAGCCAGCCCAAAAAATGTGCCAGTAGCTGCCCTCTCTTCAGAATCAAATAGCTTTTCATGAGGTGAAACAGAGTTTCCACTTTATCCATTTTGAGTCTGACCAATGTTTTTTTCATTAGATTAAGTTGAAATATAAATAACCAAAGACTGCAGTGATAATTGATGAGGTTATATTATCCCTGTTTGGCATTTCATGACAGGTCTGTCAAGGTTAGTCACTCAGCAATGTTACATTTTAAATTTCTCTGTATAGACTGGCTGTTGTATTAAGATAAATATAGATACTAAGAGAACTGAGGCTAGTGATCAGGAACACAAATGAACACTTTATGCAAATGATATTTTAGCTGCTACAATTTACCCAACCAAGTGGGTTGCTATGGACAAAAAAGTATCTTGGAAGCAGATAGTCAGGAATTGAAAAAGCTGCCACCCTGAAGTTTTAACACAGCGTTCTAAAAGATGAAATCTAATTTTGTAAATGTAGAAGGTGAACTGTGGGGGAAAGTTGATGTTTTAGAAGTATTATTATAGTAATATTATTAGGCAAATTGTTAGCTAAAAAGAAAAGTAAGGGCTGAACAAGATCTGTGATTGTACATTTCTCCGTTTCAGATGTGTTAACTGTAAAGTGAGGAGATTTGGCAGACATAATCTGGAGCAGTTTTTAGCAGAAAGACCACCTCATATTAAGGTGCAAATGTCTTTAAAAATAACTATTTTTATATGAAACTTGCTTGAATGTTTATTTTTGTGGGAGACGGTAAGGAAATAGAAAAATACGTCACCTCTAACACCCACTTTCTAAAAGCCCTAACAAGGTCTTTGTCATTTTGTTTTCTCTTTAGTGCCCCGCACACTTGTGATATGGAACTTTTGACAAATGGATTTCCAGTGACAATTTTCAACAAGGAAATTCTTTATCTGAATGTTTGCTGTGGCCTGTCTGTCTGAAACTTGATTTGCTGGGTTTCCATTAGGCTACCAGTTTTAATTAATTTTTCAATATGAATAAAAAGGGATTTAAAAAATACATAAATAAAAACTTCCAGTAAAACATGTGGACTTGAAGTTGCTTTTGCTTGTTTCAAAGAAGACTTTTGTCAACATTAGTAGGCACTACTGGCACTAATATTTTCCCTAATATTTTATCCTCCTCAAGGTTTGTTTCGAGTTAGAAAAACAACTTGTTCTACTAAATTACAACCATCAGCAGCGGAGTGCTTCCACCCTCTGGCGACACCACACAGCCTATTTTAGTAGCTCTGAACCAATTAATGGAAACATGCCTGCTTCACATTCATATGTGTGTCTTTTCTAAAGATCACTTTAGATTTGCTTCATTAATGAACCAAAGCCAGTTCATGTTCTACTCGTACGTACATGACTTTTTCCCAGGTTGTCCCACAGTTTAAAACCTGCATGTTAGGTTAAGTGGTGATACTAATGAGACCGAGGATGTGACAGCTCTTACCAGTGGATACATTTCTGTAGCAGAACATTAAGGTAAAGAGTGCAGAATTGTTAAAGATGTAGACAAAAAGATACAACACTGTTCCAATTTTCAGTAAACAGAGCTGGAAAAAAGAGCTTGAGCATCAAAGCACACCACATCAGGACCATTTCTACATGGGTTCTAAGTGTGTAGGCAGCAATTCTCTGACTTTTTTTTTTACCTTAAGAAGACATTCAAAGTGATAATTAATTTTTCAAGCTACCTTGATATAGCTTTGTTTTTCCAAGTCCTTTACTCCACGAAGGAAGTCGAAAGTGAAGGGTTACTTTTTAAACAACTATAGAACTGGTAGATTCACCACATCTTTTAAATCGTTCCAGCAAAGAAAACATAGTTTTGCTTTGCAAAGTAATATGTTTGATTAAAGAAAAATGAGGGGAAAAGAAAAAAAGAGAGAAAGAAAATACCTTAAGCAATTTCCCAAAACATTTAAAAGGTTCCAGCAGATCTTCAGCTTTCATATGGTACTTTTATTCAAAATGGAAGGGTGACAATTTTTTAGATTCCTTTTTTCAGAGGCTTAAATGTGCATTTTCATTCAAAGTCAGATTAATGAAAAATACATAAAACAGGAGAAATATCTGGGTTTATTTTACAAATGCAGCCTTTATATTTGTAAACATGGTGTAAACTGCAAATGTGGTCAATGGGGAAAAAAGTCAGGGAGCTGGTGGGAATATTAAAAGAGGATAAATTAACTTTTTGAATTTTTCTGAAAAAAAAAGGAACACCCCGTTGAGCTGGACAACATAAAAGGACTTGCATGTCTTCAGAAGATGTCAGTGGTGGATAATTACTGGATCTTTCCTTCATAAAACTCAGCCAAGTGAGTGTCACACTCCAGGGCCTCATTTATCAATCATGGCTTCTGCACAGATTTGTGGGTATTTAATGTTTGAGAAGAACTTTCAGTATAAAGTATAAATTTAATTAACTTTCACTTATAGCCTACTTACAAATATGCGTATTCTTCCCTCACTGCTTCCTTGGGCAGCTATAGACAGACAACTCTTCCAGATTTGAGTTTTCACCTTTTGTTAGCTTGTCACACATGAAACAGAGTAAAACTAAAAAAACAAAGACATATCCATGAAAACATGTTTTTAAAAATTACATACAAATCATGTAAATAAAACTGACACTCATCCCATCAAATAAAACTAATTGACTTGAACAAACAAGCTAGCTAACGTGCTAAAGCTAAGGAGCTAACATGCTAATACTAGCAATTCAAAAATGACAGTGTGTCTTGCATCAACAGCACCACCAACACAATTTCTCAACATGTGCAGTAGAAACAACTAACTAACTAAAAAGATACTGATCTGACTTATTACTTCCTGTTTCCTGTGATGTCACAGCCTAGCATTGGATGAAACAACTGAACACTACTAAAAAAAAAAGGCTCCAGTCACTTTGTAGGAGTCTGAACAATGCTTAAACTGTAGAAAGAACAGCTCTAACCATGCATATGCACAGTCTAGCCATAGAATGGGGACAATGTAATATCTTTGCAGGTGTCAGATAACTCTCAGCATCTTAGTGCATTCTTCATCTCGTCAAGATAATAATTACTCAATTAGTAATCATGTTTCTTTAGAAACAAACTTACAACATAAACCTGTAATAGAGAGGCGGTAAGAAGTTATCGCTGATCCGGCATTATCAAAAGAGATTTAACATTCTTCACTCCGCAGTGAGCGCACCATCAGGGATCAGTGAGATCACTGTGACGTCTGATTGGATGACATATCCCAAAAGAGATCCTGCCAGATTCATACTCTTAATTTGAGACATGTGTTGCACAATTAGGTTCACAAACTATTCTGGTGCAAATCCAAATGGGTTTTTGGTCACCGGTGTGAAGACGGAGACATTCCCTGACCATCACTGAGCTGCATTAAACCGTCCATGTGGAGTGCAATCTTTTTCGAGGGACCAAAATATATTTATCCCCTCTGATTCAACATCAAGCTGAAATCAAATGGGAAAGAGCTGCAAATGATGCCGGCAATGTGTGTTTGCAAGTTGTATCCAATCAAATCACTTTTATTCATAGAACTTGTTCAAAACCAACTGAGGTTAACCAAACAAAGGTGGATGTTCTTTCAGTTACTCATAGGTCTTGTCTATGATTCGTCAATTTCTTTTCTTTTTTTCATTTCTGAGCGTAATTGCACTTTGACCCTAAATCCTTTCCTGCTCTCCTTTCTTTCTGGAACATGTATTTAGCTTTTTGTTAGTTGCACTTTTTATACTGCAATTTGTTTGACAGACTTCAATAATTTTCATCTCAAGCTCTTGAACTTGTGTAATTATGCTTCAAGTCTATTTTCATCTGTGTAAAACACATTGAATTTCCTCATGGCGAAATTCAACACATAAATAATTTTGTACTGCAATGTGTTGTCGCCATATAAAGCCAATTGAGTGTGTTTCTGAATGCAAATGACAATGAATGGGTGAAAACATGGTGTTCTGGAACATGTACAATTTATCACCAACTCGTGCTTACCAGCGTGCATACACATGTTTGACAAATGGTATTGAAGAAAATAATTTATTGCAATATATATACAGTATATATCATTACTGCAAATGCTTCAGATTATGCCACAATGTAGATTTGAGGCCATATCGTCCAGCCCTTTTTGTGATATACAAAAAGGGTGAATCCACTGCTTTTTGGGGACCTGAACCACATCAGACCAGGGGCCTCATTTATAAAGCCGTTGCACGTACAAAAATCTGCGTACGCCAATTATAGTCAACTTATGGGATTTATAAAAACCAAACTTGGCGGGAGAATGTCCCTACCTCCACGCAAACTCTGTATCTGCTGTATGCACAGAATCTGGAGAAATGGGGAACACCAACGGCAGAAGAATAAAAGCAGAGAAGTGATGAGAAATGTGGAACATTTGTGCAAAATCAGATACGTTTTTCACATTTGATATTGATACTCATGGGAGTGCATCAGCTCACCAACAAAAAGACAAACAAGAAAAAACAGGATTTACAACAGAAACAGATATGTTATTAGTGAGAACGTCAACTACTAAAATATGTTATGTTATTGTGAAACAAAACTAACATGTTATTATAAAATCCATTTACGGTTAAACAATAAGGTGGGAAGTAGGCTGCCATGTGCCAGACCAATGAAGTTCTACATTGATAATAAATATAATTAAAATCACATGATCGTCTGCAGAAGTGTACCCGTCAGGCTATAATTAGGGTATTCCTCCACCTGTATCTGTTCAGTAAAATAAAATAATGGTTGGATATGAAAGGCACGCACCCAAATGAGTAAAGACTACAATGGCTTGGGTGGCACTGCTAGAGGATCTGGCGTATGGAAGACTCAGGAAGGAGCACATTTGCAGAGACCAACAGGACTTGCTGGCTCATGAGGGTGAATGGCTCATGAGCCGGTTCAGACTGCCATGTGCTGTGCATTGGACCTCTGTGATGCTTTGGGCCCGGAGTTAACCACACCGCTGGTCCCTCTGCAAGTATTGACCACGCTGGGTTTCCTGGCAACTGGCACCTTCCAGAGGCTGACAGGTTGGGGATATCCCAGCCAACTTTCAGCCGTATAATGCCAGATGTGTTGGAAAGTATCATTGGTTTGTCACAAAGGTACGTTAAGTTTCCTTACACCATGGGTGAACAGGCAAATAAAAAAATGCAATTTGCAGCAATGTCCGGTTTCCCTAATGTTTATATGAATTATAAAAGTTTTTTAGTGTGGTGCCTATATCTATAAAGGCGGTTTTTATCTCCTGCAACTCTTTGGCCACCTCCTGAATGGTACTGATTGTGTCCTTCTGACTTTGCATGACTTCCTTAGTAACGACACGGCTGCTACGGGGGGGCACAAGAGGTGGTACGGGGTCACTGGCCTCACCCTCTCCAACTACAGCTGCAGCATCGTCGAACCAGCTGGAAAACCCTGGATGTATAAATATCAAAACACTAAATAAACTGGTACCAAACTACATGTTCATTTTATAATTTCAAACTAAGGACAAATTGCTTGCGTCAGCCGGTGCCTCTGGCACACATGGTTCCGGCGTGTCACGACTCCACTCAAGAGGGACCCTCCAATTAACCCCGCCAGCTTTTCATCTGTTGGAGTGAGCTGCGACGTTCTCCTTTCCTCCACCTGTGGCGCACACACTCCTTCTGTGGAGCGTAATGCGCTTTTTTTGCCTCGACTTTAAAACTCGGACCACTTATTTTTTTATTTCCGGAACTGTCCGTCCCTCGGATGACACAGCGTTGACAGCATCTGCCACATGCTGTCACTCCTCTGCCTTTCTGGCATTGGTGATCCCCATCCCATGCCCACAAAATAAAACCTTTTTTCTTTTATCAACATTGTCAATGAGTATCTCCACCACGCACTCAAAATAATTCTGCTTTTTTGTTCTTTTTCGCCACGTCCTAGTTCCCCTACAAACGCCACCAGTAGTCGTCTTTCCTATGCAATGTTTTATAAATGAAGCCCCAGGTTCTGCTGAAAAACTACCACTTAGGATGTTCAAACCTGGACTGAATTATTCTACAGTGCATAAACAGTTCAGTTTATAATTGTGAAACCTTTTATATCTATTTATGAAAATGCAAATAAGGAGCAGTTTTTTGAGGGGTTGGCCTCCAGAGCACATTTATTTATGGCCCTGATTTATTTGCATCGACTCCTCCCAGTATTTTGCCCATTCTGGCAGAAACGCCCAGATTGCATATTCAATCAAGGCAAAAGCACAAAATGCATTGCGCTGCTATTTTGAAGGTTTTACCGGCGCATTTCTCTTTGCGCCAGGTTAATAAATCAGCTGCAGCATGTTTTTGCACCCGTTATCAAGTCTGTGCATGTTTTTAAGAGGCGCAAACCTTTGATAAATCAGGGCCAAAGTGTTTCTGAGACCTATTGCATCACTTAATGGTGATGTATTCATCACTGATTGTATTCAATCCTGTTGAATACAATCAGATACTTGTCTTCTGCCCCCTAAGGGATCCCTTTTGCACTACAATAATTCTGACATAAAATAATAATCAGTACATATATACAAATTGTTTATCTATTTATTCATTTTTAACATTTTGTTACAGGGTCAAATAAAAACTTCAGATAAATAAAACCATGAATTTTCCGCCTCTTATTTCTTGGATCAGGCATTAAGGGATTGAAATTCAGCGCTTAACGCTATTGTCATACAACCTTAAACTGCAACTTCTGAGTTTGTGAGTAAATGAGAGTACTGGCATGCTAAAATAACCCCCTGCAATGTGCTGCTGAATCCAGAGCTGCTTCTCACTGTGCTGCAACAGTGGCAGTAAAGATATATTTTACTTTATTAGAAGAAAAGAAAAACAAACAAAACTTGTTAACTGTAACTTAAGGCAAAGACAAAATGCACAATAACTATATGCAGCCCTTAATAACTATTTAGCAAAAACAACTAGTTTGAAACATGTCTTGTGACTTTTGTAAAAGCTTCGCTCATCAGCTCCTAGTTTTCCAGATTTTAAAGTCAATCCATGTTGGGTCATCAGATTTTAGCTCTTCTTCTCCAAATGACAGGACAAGCTGGAATAGTAAGCAGAGCCTACTGATCCCACCATTTCTGTAAGTCATGTAACCTTCGTTTTTTTAACAAATTGAAGCCCACCTGAGCATCAGGTCACTCCTTTGACTGTCAATAAGTCCATGTACTCATCAATGTCACACACTTTACCCTCAAGAATTTAAAAACTCTTAAATCACAGAATCACATACACTTGCCAGCCATTTTTTCAGCTTCACCTTGCTAGTATCGGCGTGGGCCTCCTTTTTTTTTAGGAGTACTTTAATTGTTGGTGTCATAGATTCAACAAGGTGTGGAATTCCTCAGAGATTTTGCTCCAAACTGACATGATAGCATCACACAGTTGCTGCACATCTGTGATGAGAATCTCTCGTACATCCCAAAGATGCTGTATTGGATTGAGATCTGGTGACTGTGGAGGCCATTGGAGTACAGTGAACTCATTGTTATGTTGGAGATGATCTGAGCTTTGTGACATGGTGCATTATCCTGCTGGAAGTAGCCATCAGAAGATGCTCCACTGTGCTCATAAAGGGATGGACATGGTCAGCAACAATAATCAGAGAGGCTGTGGTGTTTAAACAATCGTTCTATGGGGCCAAATCCTTTCACCACCACCTGCCTGATCCAACGCAGGATGGATCTATGTCATTTCCAGCAAATTCTGACCCTTCCATCTGAATGTTGCAGGTCAAATATAGACTCATCAGACCAGGCAACGTTTTTCCAATCTTCTATTGTCAAATTTAAATTAGAAAATAATAAATGTTTTTTATTGTCAATATACATATGCAGTGTAAAAGGAGATTAAAACACAACACAACTGTCGTAAAGTTAAAAAAACAGACACGTAAATAAAGAAATTAAACTAACAAGCACAAATAAAACAGACAGTAAAGGTTGGATATGTTGTGTATTCATGACATCAACAAGACATTCTGGTCCAGACAACTGCTGCTCACTGGATATTTTTCTTCTTCAGACATTGTCTGTAAACCCTAGAGATGGTTGTGTGTGAGAATCCCAGTATATCAGCAGTTTCCCATTTTTTTCTCATTCTGATGCTCAGATTGAACTTCAGTAAGTCGTCTTGATCACGTCTACATGAATGCGGTACGTTGCTGCCATGTGATTGGCTGATTAGCTATTTGTGTTAACAAGCAATTGAACAGATGGTTCAAGAAAAAAAAAGAAAGAAAGAAAACCCCAGCTGCTCCCTGGACAGGGTTTTATAGCTACCATTTTACTACCAGCTAGACTACATTAGCTGAAATGGAGCTTCAGCTGTGGTTAGGAGGGATGATCCTGTAATGGAAGTTTTATTTTGGCATCCTTCATTAGGTGTGAAAATAATGGCACAAAGCTCATATGGTCCTCTCTGAAGTTTTATAATGATGTTTGCTCCTGTCAACAGAGAGATTATCTTAGCAAGTCATTGATTTAAATCTCCCCACGCAGCAGCTGACCTAACAGCGCCTGAATTTCATGTGGCATTTGCTACATTGCTTGTGTTCAGCTCGTTGTTTGGCAAAGCTTAAGGCTCACTTGGTTACCATTCTGCGAATAACATGGGAGCTTTATGAGGATTATGCCAAAGCTTCATGTCTCAAATTGGTTTTTAGAATGGAGATTGTGGTTTGGAGCACTGTCCTTTCCATGAGCCTCTGTGAATGTCACATGCTGGCGAGCTTGGCACAGAGTGTACGAGTGAGGCAGGAGAGGCGATTGAAAACTGGCGATGAACGCAAATACCATCAGAGTAACGGTGACAGACGTGGCAAAAGGGCAAAATCTGACACACAATGCTTTCCGCTGGGGAACAGGCGGCCCTATGGAGAAGCACACACTGGGAAACTTCTGTTACTATTTGAAACACAACTTGAACATATGACATTGTTGCTCTTAACTGCAGGCATTTGCAGCTGGGAGTCATTTCTCACCACTGACTCATTTTTTGTTTTGTTTTTTTCAATTTTTTTTTCTGCCTGCCAGTCATCTCAAGCTCTTGAAAAGCCTGCTTTTCCTCCTTGTCTCTCCTCCACCCCCCACCCCCCACCCCCCTCATCCCTCCTTAGCCGTCCCCCCTCAAAAGAAAAAGAAAGTTTTTCAAGTAAG
>JAOXYM010000001.1:33043656-33058334 GCA_028567055.1 Leptatherina wallacei
GTTCGTGACTTAGAACATTGTAAGAGACTATTCCAAGGACTTATAAAAGGGATTTTTGCATAATATGTCTCCTTTAAAATGAGGAAATTAAATCTCAGATGAAGGACAGAACAAATGGCAAACATTTCAAATCTAAGACAACAAACTGGAGAAAAAAATGTGTGGAAAACTGAATGCAGCCCATGATTTGATAGCTTGTAAAACTACAACAGGCCACTAAATTAACAACCACCAACCTTTCAATGTGGGTTAAAATTTTATATTGTGTGACTGAATATAACTTTAGTTTCATGGACACACCATGCAGCCAATCTCATGCTAAGAAGATTTGAATCATACCTTTATGTATAAGAAGGGACAGGGGCAGATGCCCCCCGGACACAGTGTAGCGGTACAGACCAGGTTCACCAGAGCAACAGAGGGACGCATAGCTGGATTTATATGCAATCATGTTCGAAAAATGTGAAGAAATAAGCAAAAACCCAAAAATAAGCAATATCTGGCTGCATTGCAATGAAATGGGAGACTGAAAAGTTAAGTGCAAAATTTGTTTAATTAAAAATATCTGTCACTTTGTCTCAAGTGTGATCATGTTCAGACTTTGGCCTATATTTGTGTTTGTTATTCCATGTTCAGCTATTCATTGAAATGTTTGATTAAAATATTAAACAATACAAAATATTGAATTAAAAAAATGTTTACCAACACACAAACAATTCAAAATTACTGAATTAAGCTAATACAGAAGCTCAGAGTTATGCTTACTGAAAAGCCATTAGGGAGCCAAAAGAGCCAACTTTTTTGAGCTGAATATTTGAAAAGAGACAGAGCTGCGTACTTACTTTAGTATGTGTGGTGTTGTTCACGACCTAATGCCTGAGCAAAGTGCAGTTGAATGCAGAGAGAAAAATCCCAGTGGAAGATCCTACAAACAGATTATCTGGTAACAGGTAGGGGTGCAAGGACTGGGTAAAAACACTTAGCTACCAAAACCTTAATCCTATGGAATAATGGGTCCTAGTCACTTATTTGTGCCACACTCTTTTTGAGAGTCATTAAGCATTCAAAAAAAAATATTTTCATGCAAACTTATAAATACTATTTACAATCTTTGGGAATCCTCTTAAGATTTTTGCATAAAGCCATTATAATTATGTAAACCAGCAAAAGCCTGAGCATGAGGAAGAATTGGTGCCCATGACAAGAACTATTTGCATAAGTCTGAAGGTACCATTGATACAGAAGTCTATGTTGGAATAAAAAAAAAAAAAAAGCTAACATCAAGATGATGCATTTTCTAAGAAGTTTGTAGTTATTTTATGCAAGACTTTGCTCTGTACAACTTAAAAGAGTTTTGTATCACAGACCCAGAGAGTGCATTCGAATTCCAGCCTGTAGTTCAAATTTATCTGGAAAATCAGACAACCACGACTTTGGACTGTCAAGACACTGAAATCTTCTGTTCAGCATGAAAGGACAGACGTAAAATAATAATTTACTTTGAACTGGTGTCTTTTTAAAAATAGATTTTTATATTGAAAGAAAAAAATCTGACACATTCTTTTTGCCTTTCCAAAATATAAAAAGGGAACAAACCCTTACAATTTTTCTGAAAATAGATTTTTTTGCATATTTCCTTCTTTTCTTTAATCTGGCTCATAATGAATTTTTATGTTGAGGAAAGAAAAAAAACCATTCACAGGATTCAACTGGCAAAATGGGAAATTTTGATCTATTCTGTCAGGAGTCTTTACTTCTTTCATACAGTATAAAAGATGTCTATTATGTTCCTGAAAGTCGCACGCATGCAGTGATGAGGCCCAGTTTTATTTGAAAGCACTTCAGGGTTTCCTGTGATGGTGGTGGGTTATGTCTGTGGAACAGATACATTATACCACAACAGGTTTGCACTAACTGCCCTGATTTAATAGTCAGATAACTGTCTCTCAGCCTCTGTTTGATGGATCTTTATGTATGTCTATGCATACTGTGTGACACAGAGCTGTATTTACTGGTTAATAAAATCACAATGTCTTCATAAAAATTGGGTTGAGGAAATAGAAAGTAATCTACAAAGGCCGTGGTGTGTAAAATTGGATTTTCCATAGGAGCCACAGAGAGGAACAGTTGTCGATAGAGGTGGATGCACTCTTGAGTGTTTATCATTTTGCCTTTTTAATGTAGAGAAAAAAGTTCATGAAGAATAATAGTCTTATATACTTTGCCATTTGCATCCATTGTTTGTAGATTATGGTCATGGGGCAACATCCAATACAATACCCCATTAGTCTGACTCAGCATTTTCCTTCAGCATGAATAGGTGCATTAATTCCCCACAAATGTGGCAGCACATGGTTCACAAAGTAGACTTGTCTAGAATAAGCGTGCATTTTACAGTACATTACCGTTACATTAATGCAATACCAATTCACTCCCATCTGGAATCGAACACCGTTACATCGATTTTTCAAATGAATCCAAGTTTACATGCAGATGCATATTTTATTCCTCGTTTTTATCGTTCAACAAATATGAGGCTCTATCAGTTATAGTCAGAGCATGTTTTTCTTGGTTTTTTAGATTTTAGAGGGAGTATAAGAACTAAGTATCATAAAATAACAGGAGAATAATAACTTTAGGGATAAATAAAGTATTTTTCATTTCATTTCATTTCATATCTATGTATTAGGTGAGCAGCATATCTTCCCCTAAATCATATCCATGGAGTCAGTTTCTTGATTTGTTTGCCATCAAGATGAACTGAATCAGGTACCACAGCTTTCAGATTGCTTCAAAAAGAGGCACATTGTCTTTCCTCATTTTAAATCTCACATTTGAGAGGGATGAATCAGTCCCCCAGCATGATTTAAGTCTGGTGCAGAAGGGGGCCTGGTCATTGTCCTGGCATCTTTGAAGCGCTTGTTGGCTAGCTTCGACGCATGTGAAGAAGGATTTTCCTGAGTGAAGATTGTCTTTACGTTTAATTTTCCTTTTAAAATATCAAACTGGCAGCAGGTCTGGAAGTTAACTTCAGACTCTATCTGACATGTAAAGCTTTCTACACTGTCGCACAATCCAACAAAATACAGTATGAGTGTAATTTTCTTTTTTAAACCTTTTTTTTTTCTTCCTTTCCTTTTCTTTCCTCTACTTTTTGGACATGTATTGATGACTGAATATGGGTCACTTTCATTTCAACTGCCCATGCTTGAAAAATCTGACTTCTGATATATCTTCAACACTTCAGCTTCCAGATCTTATTCACTGCTGTTTATTTTCTGCCATCTGTCATCTTGACATCTTGTACTTCAGGACACTTGAGCTTGCAGTTCTACTATATGATGGCACTGGAGAATAATGGATTCCTGGTAGCTCAATGTTCATATTTTTCAAGGCTCTTGCCAAAAGATGGCAGAGGCTACAACGTCATACACTACACAATGATTTGGTCCAAATGGAAAGTGATCCCATAAATGTAATGTTCAGTTTAGTCATCCAGTCTTGCATCTCATGGGACTTCCATGCTGATGTCTTTGTACCTGACAAGACATCTTCAGAGGTCTTGTGGTGTCCATGCTATAGCATTGCAGGGCGGTTTTGGCAACATGACAGGGGCCTATAGAATAAAGGGGAGTGATATATTGGTCTAGGTTTTCAGTCATCCAGGTCATGGTGATCCTAGCTTTGATGATTTTTCACCCTTCATCTGAAACGCGTCTTTAGCTTAGAGTAGTTGAGCATTTTCAGACTTTTAAGTTATTCAATTACCATTTTGGGAGGTTATGGTCACGTGTTAATTTCAGGGTCTGGATCATGTGACCAAAACTTGTTTGGTCGGGCGGGTTACCTTGGAACTTGCAGGTAACAATGACTTAAAGCTGCAGTGTCTATGAATTACTGACATCTAGCGGTAAAGATGGCTTTATCAAGTCACAGTTGTGAATGACTAAAACAACAACAAGGACAGTTCAAACAAAATGTTTTGGTCAACGTGTGATAAAAGTACATCTTCAAGAGGGATTTAAAAAGTTCCAGTGATTTGTCCAGATCTACTATAGGGAGATTAATCCAGAGCCTGGGATCTGCCACAGAAAAGACTCTGCCACCTCGAGATTTAAGTTTTGTCCTTGGAATGGATAACATCAGCTGGGAGCTGGATCTTATGGATCTTGCTGGAGCATTGATAAGTAGGAGCTCAGATGGGTAAGAAGGAGCTCTGCTATTTAGTGCTTTAAAAACAAAAAGTGCTATTTTGAATCGTATCCTGTAAGAAACAGGAAGCCAATGTAGAGATGCCAAGACTGGTGTTATGTGTTTCCTCTGTTTCGTACCAGTCAGCAGACAAGCGAGTAACTACTTAAAAATTGTGTACATGTGTACTGTCTTCTTCTATGTGCCTTTTGAGGCGTTACTTATCCTAAACAGTGCTCTAGCACCTATCAAACAAAGCAGCAGTTTTACAGCTCAGAGGGTTCTCACCTCACCCACAGTTTTTTGTCCATTCAGAGACATGGTAGTAAAAATGGTGGCAAAAATATGGCAGCAGATGCCATCTTCGGAACTCACAGCAGGCAGATAGAGTTGGCGCATTCTAAGGGAATAAAACCAAAACATTTATTTTAGTAATTAGATACCGAAAGAAACTATTTTTAATGATATATAAAAAATTATCTTTCATTGACCTTTGATTTTGTTAAATGCTGCATTTTTTTCAACTCTCATAATAAACAGTTGAGTCATTAACATGCGGGACCTTAACTAAGTGTGAATGATCTTTCAACATCTTATAAGCCGGAAACTCTCCTCCAACAAGTAAAAGCAAAAAAAAAAAAACAATTTCAGATGAAAGGTGAAATGGTTTCAAGAATTTTCAAGAACCAAGACAAAAAGTTCAGTTGCCCTTATTTAACCTCAAAGGATAAGTTCAGTGGTTTAATGTTAGGAGAGAGATGACAATACTTAGGCTTTTATGTTGTAATGCCTTTCCTCCCAAAACTGTGTCAGCTCAGAATACCTATTCTGCAGTTGTGCATCTGATTACCTGAAATTAGTAAGCTACACCTTGCACTGTTGTGCATGCAGTGCTAATAAAATTAAGCTTGAATGAAGGGAGAAAGAAGTTAAAAAGCCTTCTATCTGGTATAACTCATCAATCATAATGACACTTTGCTTTCCACCCACCCTTTAATCCCCCATCCAACAGCAGCCATTTAATCACCGATTAGGTCACAGATACAGTGAAGACAGGTTCTAAACAGACACTCTATGTAAATAAGTTGTAATTCTTTTTAAAATATTAGGTCCCATGATGTGGCTTCTTTCTTTTCAGAACTGTAAATTTGTAAGGGAAAAAGGATTGAAATGCAGCTATTTCTCACATGCACAGAGAGAATCCGCCATGTGCAGAACAATCCATCCAAATGCCCTTTTTTAATGCAAACTAAATCTTTAATAAGACTATGTTGCATGCATAAAGCAATAAAAACAGAGGACAAATCTTGCCTATATTTCAAACCAGTGCCTCAATAACCCTTTTGGTAGTCCTGCAGGGGACTTAGACACTCTTGTTTCAATAACGTTGATAAGAAGAGATTGTTCTTCAGCTCTGCTGACAGAATCCATGCAGCTATAATTAAACTACAAGCTGAAATTCTATGCAAGAGGAATGACTTGCATAACATATGAGGTATTTTAAAGTGTCTTTTTAATTACAAAATGTCTATGTGCTATATGGCATTGACGGGGCCTTTTCGTGATCACAAAAGCACAATCCTTCAACTAGTGAACTAATTACCATGTAATCTTTCTCCCTTGTGCCAGGGCATAAGATCAAATATGCACCATTAAAGAAAAACCTCAGTGAGCCATGTCACCACTTCAGTTCTGCAAACCAACGTTCTTTTGGCAACGTAGCAACGCAGCTGTCTGAATCATGAAAAAATGAATCACTTGTGACTTCAAAGACTCAAAACCAAGAATATCTTGAATTTTAAGATATTTCCACAGACCAGTCATTCAGATGACAGCAAAACAACCTAAAGAAAAAGAGAAATCATTTTACAGTTCCCAGTATTTATATTTGAATTTCTCATCACATCAGTAATTAATTGAAAGTGGACGATCTGATCAGCCATTACTGAAGATGCTCCTGAATTATTGCCTATCAAAATTTTAGCTTGTATTTTTATACAAGAGATTAAGATGTTGGTCTTTCTTTAAAAGATATATACAGCCCCCTCCTTTGGTCACTACTGGGTGGCCAAAGGATGTTGGTTTAGTTTAGAAATCAATACTCGCAATGGCATGAGACTTTGCAGTAGGTAGAGAAAATGGGACACAATCCTAATCAGGGTTCGAATTACACAGGAGCTTTGGGGGTAGCCTGATCTTCAGACGTGCACCCTGACTTCCCGAGTCACGTACTAAGGAAAAAAAGAGAAGAAAATTGAATAAGGGTCAGAAAGTTCTTTTAATAACCACAAAAAGCAAGCGAGTTATTGGTCACTGCTCGGGTGTTTCACGGCACACAAAGAAGCGATTCTGCTTTCTACTGCTGTCCTGTAGTCAGTCAGTCTTATTGGAACAGAATGGATCGCCTGTGTCTTAGTTTAGAAACACACTCGCATCATCATCAAAATCATAGAATACACCAATGATAAATAGGACAAAGGTCAGTCCTGTTTATTAGCCTGACTGAAGTCATAGCAGCCACAGCAGCCTGGGCTGTAAAACTGTTTTTATTGCAGTTTTCCACAGTTGCATTTCATAAATGTACATAAGTACATCAAACAAAAAGTTAACACCGATGTCTGAAATTAAACAGGTGGCAACATATTCAAACCTGAATCCATTTGTTGTTGGGAAGCTCATCAGCATCTAAGTCATGGACAAGCTATTTTTGCACCATAACTACTTTCCGCTTCTCTTGGGCATATCGTGGTAAGGACCTTTCGTCTTAGTTGGTTTTTTTTTTTTTTTTTTAAATCATGTTTTAACAAAGCCTACTTGTGAGAAACCATTAGTATAGATGTAGACAATAATGGCACTCGCCCAACATGGTGGACAAAGCCCCGAGGACATAAGAAGCACTTTCTCTGTAATTAGAGTAGAGCTCTGCTCCGTGTGGATGGCCACAGAAGAAATCAATGCAAAATTGTCTCAAATAGTAAAGAATTGTGTTCAG
Organism: Leptatherina wallacei; assembly: GCA_028567055.1. NCBI lineage: Eukaryota > Metazoa > Chordata > Actinopteri > Atheriniformes > Atherinidae > Leptatherina > Leptatherina wallacei. Next base: position 33,050,840 of record JAOXYM010000001.1, read on the forward strand.
GAAGTTTATTAGATTAATAAACACACAGCGCTGATAACTTGATACTATTCTTTTCATTTAAGATACATCAGGCAGGAACCTCATGGAAAATGGAGTAAAATCCAACCTGAAAGAGTAATGTTTTTAGAGCTCCACCTCAGTGTCTCAGGTGAGGCTTTTCAAGGGAACTCATTTGTGTTTCAAGGAAGCCGCGCTCCCCTTAGCCTCCCTGTATTTCAAACAATTGGGATAGAAAACAGATTTTATGTGGTGAAGATTTCCAAATAATATGCAACGTAAATTAATAATAGTTTGTTTTGTTTACTTTAAGATACAGTTTCTTGATATGTAGTTTAAACTGGTTTATATACTTGGAAGGCAAAACTAGTGCGAGTATAAAGCTATCTAGCAGCCCACTAAGGCTCTGAGGAAATAAGTGCTAACATCACCATGGTAACGCACTCACTATAGCCAGGTTGCCATTCACTAGCAAAGCAAAGCTGTAAAAAAGGGAATCAGACCTGTTTCCACTGACCAGTTTTAAGTAAATAAATAAACCAGGCTTCAAACTGAGGGCAGGTTTAGATAATCAGTAGAACCAATTTGACTGGAGTTTTGTCTAAGTAAACTGCCTCATACAAGAAATATTTAGTCATGTTTATTGTAAATCATTGCTGCCACACTTGCCAGACAAAGACATCAGGAGTAACTTTTACGCCACAAAACCTAAAAAAGCCATCCAAACTAAAATTCACCATCTTTTACAACCTGTTTGCTGGAGTGGAAAAGGTCTACAGAAAGTTGTAAACTATAAATGAAAATACTGCTTTATCTCTTAATGTATTACCATTTTCCCCAATAAAATAAAGAATGTAAAAACACAAAAACTGAAGAGCTAAAAATCTTTGACTGGGTTTGTTTTACGCGGGCTCCGGCCGGGCTAGGGCTTGCACAGTAAATGAGGTGAGGAATGTCTATTAGAGCAAGAAAGATGGAGAAATGGATGCTTATTTAATTTCTTTGTTCCAACTTCTAAGCTTATGTTAGTCATGAATAAATGATGTAAAAAAGAAAAAGTATAAATGACTCATTCTTGACAAAAGACAAAAGAGCTGTGTGCGTGCGCACATATGAATGTCAGGCTGTAAATGGGTTTGGGCTTTTAAAAAGCTGTCAATCAAAATCTCGAGCTTCCAAAACCCAAATCACCTCTTTTTATTCGGCTTCCCAGAACAGGCTTAACTTCATCCTGGGAGGAGCATGTAGTCATGCTTTGTTTTCTGTTGCTGCTATCCAGACTATTCTCTGGTTTTCTTGTTTCATAATGTGGTAAGAATACAGTGGCAAGGGAAAGAGAGGCCTAGATGACCAAGAACCCTCTAACTTGTACGTGTACTTTAACACCACCCTGAGAATTTCAGCCAAAGAATAAATGCTAGATATTTAACCAAACATTTACCATTCCAAAAGCCGATCAGTGTTCGCCGAGCAGCAACAGGAACTAACATACAGAGTAGAATAAAACAGACAGGAGCACCAAAAATCAGGTAATGGGGCATTTGCTCAGAGGAGAGTTCAGTGTAGCAGAATGCCATCTGCCTTTATATAATGTGGACCATATAACAATTGGCTGAAAGAGTCCAACAATGATTATGTAAACATGGAAGAAACTATATTAGATTAAATATTTATGAACTTTTACTGCTAATGCATATGGGCTGCGTGGTGGTGTGATGGGTCGCACTGACGCTTTACAGCAAGAAGGTTCCTGGTTTGAATCTCAGCTGGGAGCTTTCTATGTAGATTTAGATGCTCTCCCTGCGTATGTGTGGGTTTTCTACGGGTAAAACATGCATGTTAGGTTAACCCTATTGACCCAAGTAGTAAGAGTGCATGTTTCAGTTATGAACAACAAGCAAGAAAAAAAACAACATCTTGACTGATCACTTGCATATTTTTGTGAATTTGTGACAGTTTTTATGTAATCCTTCATTCACATCTCAATGCAAATTTCTCAATGCAAATCATTGAAATCTGGCTGATGACAAGAAATAAATCTCATATAGTATTTTCAGCCAATGGTTATTACCACATGAGGTATTAGATTACAGATCTACTGGGATAATCTGAGTTAAGATGCAAGTGGGAAATATTCCCACATGAAGCTGAGTATTGACAGAGGTCATATCTTAGCTGACATCCGCAATGCCTGAGCCATATCGTTTGACATGCATAGTTTAGTGGGCCGTGTTGACACGAGTTTAAGGGCAGTAATAAAACATTAATGTCTCTGTCAGTCTTTTTTTTAAATAGGGAGCAACACTCGAAAAACACTGCAGCAGCTCACGCCATCCTTAGCTCTTTAACTAGGAAAGAATTCAGCTAACATCACAAGAAGGTTATTTATCTTGGCTAGCCACTGCCCCAGGCAGGAAACAGCAAAGCACTTAATAGCCAACAAGTGACATCTTTTTTCAAATGATTCAACAGCCATCTAAAAACAGAGCTAACCAGTGGCCTGTGGCAATTGTTAGTGTCTAGTGTGACTTATAGCATTATGTCAATGCACCCGCAGAGGGGCAAATAGGGGCTTAGCATAAATTAAAGTCTCTCAAAATAACTATGAACCTACTGAAAATCAAGGCAGGCCAAAAGAAGGCAAGCTCTATAATGAACCCCTGTATGAGGTGATTTGTTCTCCTTTTCTTTACTAATACGAGTAAACAGACCACATACATGTAAACCATCCAGTGCGGCACAGTCTTAAAGACTTTCTTTCAAGGCAATAAGCACGCTCAAATGTTCCCAATAAATTGTACAAATACTGCGATTATTTTACATCCATTACATTTTGAATACATTAACACACATTTTTATGAACTTGAGTTAAATAAAGAATCTGTATTCTTGAGTGTATGCTAATGTATGTGGGCTTGTGTTGTGGAGCATGGCTTATGTCTGTGCTTGACTATCAGTGCTATGCTTTATTAATGTCTTTCCTTTTTTCTATGCATTTTAATACCATACAATATTGCAATATGGTGAAAAATTAAACAGTTCCTTCCCAGCCAGTTGGTCCAGTGCCTGCCGACACAATCTGCTACTGGGAAGGGGAGCAGTCCATGACCCATTTAATGCTTTAGAACCATGATGAAGTCCAAAGCAAGACAGAAAGTCTGATGCAGAACCAATAGAATAATACTGAGACTCAGTCAACATAAAATAGGGACCTACACTTGGATAAAAAAAGATTGTAACCTGTATGTCTGCATTTACAAAGTATGTCACTACTTGCTCTTATACTGTTTTTCTCTTTTATTGGGATCCTGGTTTGACTTACTGCTCTGCTTTTGAGATATAATTCAATTTAGTGAGCAGAAGGTGCCCCAGAAAAGCTAACTAGTTTTAAAAAAGTCCAGTTCCCAATTCAGACTTAAAGGATCAGGACAGAATAAATAAATCAAGTTAACACAAAATGTATTACATTAAAGGTCCCATGTTATGCACTTTATTCCCATTCTTAAACAATTCTCTGATATCTCATTTAAATCTTGGCGTCCTGCTTTGATCGAATTGGCTCTTAGTTTGACTGCAGCCGCCTCTCTCTCACCTACCGACAACATCTCTCCAGGCTAAGCTTCGTTTGCAGGGGGCGGAGTAGGATAGAGGGGGCGGTGTAGGATTTTGTGGAATTTTCTGGAGAGTCCAGCCTCTAACTATCCAAGGTTTTCAAAACAGTCCGGTTCTAAGTGCTCACCACAAACCAGCAGGTATTTCCCGACTTTTTCTGGAGGGTTGCCCTTAAAAAGGAAGTGGATCCATGCAGCCTGTAACTCCTCTGACTGTAGGAGTTTATGTAGCGACACACGCTTGATTACACGCCGTCTACAGAACATTTCACGTGCGCAGTTGCCTTCTTCATTCCTGCTGCTTTCTGTCGGCTCAGGACGGGCTGGGCGAACACATGAGCTGGGTTGAAGAGCAGCTGGGGGAGGGACTTTCCCAGTTCATACGTCACAACTTGGGGGGATTTTCAAACTGCCTTTCTAAAGATTTAATTGTAAAGTCACATACACACTACTTGTGTCCAGCGGTTGTTTTTTATGGGAGTTTTTGGTCTGTTTGTGACTTAGAACATAGTAAGAGACTATTCCAAGGACTTAAAAAAGGGATTTTTGCATAATATGGCCCCTTTAAGAAACAAATCTTTTCAGTAACTTATGGTAAAGAGTCTCGTGATACAAAACAAAACAGGAATTAAATCCAGAACACGGAAGCAAAAAACAGCAAATGAAAAACTCGCTGATTTATCTGGATTTTCAATAATGGAGATTGAAGGGAATTTTTGAACGAAAGATCTGACTAAACTGATAAGTAGGATGTGTCATTTTGTCAGAAAGGTTAATAATAAAAATGGTCTATATTCAACTTCATGTTTAGTAGGAAACTATAACTTATCTTGAAGTGACAGCCTCGAGAATGATTCACTTGTCCACATCAGATGACAGTAAAGTTCACAGATCATAAGTTTAAAAGGTTTATAAGGGCTTTAAAAGTGTAAAGCTGACACAGGCTCTCCTATGAACCCAGTGAAAAGTGTAATGAAGCTGCTCCAGCATGATAGCTGCTCTCATTCTGTGCCAAACCACACATCGCTGCAGTAAGGGATTTTTGGCAAAGATTCATCAAGACAGATTTCTGTTGAAATCCAAAGGCCTACACTGAAGAGATAAGAGACCTCCTGTCACAGCAAGGTGGGCCACTGACTGTGTTTCACATGGTCCTACTAACACCGTGCTGATCTGCAATTCTGCTTTATCCGATTGTGTTACATGCAATTTTATAAGATGATGCTGATTCATTTAATGTTTTATAGAGCATAGAAGGGTTTAGATCAAATTAAATTCAGAGAGGGTTATATACAATATATATATATATATATATATATATATATATATATATACTATCAGAGTTAATGAGAAAGCGTGTCAAAACCTTCGACTGGTATTGCATATGCAGGGCTCTAAATTAAACCCGCCATATATGGGTTGAGATTAATTTGGTTGGAACTTAAAGGTACAGATCTGTAACTAATCTGGCTTTTAATTTGCAAAAATCAAGTATTGCTTTCATAAATACTTATTTTGTCTTCGTCTAATCACAATCACATCCAAATGAAAGTGTTTTTGTAGCTTAGAATGAGTTGTTTATAAATACATAGGTGGCGGCGCACCCAACCGGAGGCTGCCATGTTGCATCGCCATCTTTGAATACAGTATGCGAAACGGGACAAACTTGTTAGCCCTAGCTGTGAATCCCTGTGTGTTGTCAGGGGTGGAGGAGGAGGAGAAACAAGACAACTGTGGATCAATCAACTTACCATTTTCCATTGAAATGGAGGACCATCCATATTCTGCCCCGCAGGAGGGAGGGACAATAACCCAGAAAAGAAAAAGGATTAATAACCGGGAGAAAAACGAGAGTTTACATGGGCGTAGTGTTTACCAGATGGAGATAATAAATAATGAGGGAGGGGACATGAAAACTGACAGGAAGGTTGCAGTTTTCTGCTGGACAGGTACGTTCATTCAGTCTAACAGTGATGTTTATTTTGGTGTTATGTTAGAAACAGGGCAGGATAGTCCAGCAACTACTTTATCCTTACGTTCGGTCAGATCATTTAGTTACTAACTATATAGAACGGCAGAGAAGTTAATCTGTTAGCCTACAGTGGAAAAGCTCCGTTGTTCAGGTTACAGCACAGGGTTTTCCTCTTGCAGCGCTGACGGGTCCACTGCTCCTACTTTTACTGCCTCTACCTCTTCGTCTTCCTCTCCCTCTCACTTCATCAGATTATCTCTGAGTCTACAGGTCACGAAAAACGATTTCACATGATGACGTTTGCTATTAGCAGTAGCTTGGTTCCAAATACATGGAGGGCATGCTTGTAACTTATCGGCATCAATAAGGAAACAGAATTATATCGTTCTGTACCTCATCACCTGACAGGCCACTCCCACTTGTGCAAGATGTATGTGACTCTCCGCAGCTTCGGTAGTGGTAGTAAGACGCCTAAACAGCGAGGTGCACCGCTCGGTTGTTTGCATTCAATTAGCGCACCACTAAATGGGAGTAATTCTTACACACTAGGGCTTTAAATAAAAACTGGCGTGGTATGAATGAGAGATCCTACTTTGTCATGAACGAGAAGAGCTGAGACCCATTGGGGAGGGCTGGAACTTCAGCCATTGCTCAGCAGTTGGGGGCGGGACTTTAGTTTGTTGGGTACATCATTTGGCCAATCACATGCTAGGAAGATTTGAAACATACCATTATGTAAAAGAATGAAGGGACAGACGAGGTACAGGCAAGGTTCACAGAACAACAACAACTTGTTGAAAAGACTGCATACATAATGATGTGGCAAATCCTAATTTAAAAAAATTATGTTATGATCATTTTAGCATACCAATGAGCAAAAATTTAAGAAATTTAAGCTTTTCCATTACTTCAAGACTCTTCAAAACTAAGGGGGATAATCCCTTTCGATTTTTTAATGGAATTTAATTGTCACAACTACTGTAATTAATCAGTGTTTTACATTAATTGAACATGTTTGTTTTTCTGTGAATGTTCAATTGAACGAAATGCATTTTCAAATAAAGAACTTGAACATGAACTTGTTCAGATCCTTTGAGGTCTTGCAACAGTCACTGCCTACATTTATACCTACTAGGGGTGCAACATGCATCTGTATTGAATCGTTCAATTAAACATTTTTTATGAACTTGTCCTCTGATGATGCGCTCAGTGTTGAAAGCTCAGTGGATCTGTGTTCGACTACACCCCCTGGGCTGCATCATCGAGCCCAGATCCAGAGTGGCTCCAACATGCATTCACTGAAGCAGAGGTCCCGTTAACCAAATATTTTCCATCATTGATCGTTTTTATAAAATTGATGATTGAAAAATCTGAAGACCATCCATCATTTTGACAGATTACAATTCACACCCTTGACCACTCGGTAGCGAGTGAGCATATTAATTAGCTATTGTCTTGAAGCGCGTCTGTGACCAGTGCAGTTGAACTGATCTGTGACCCACTACGGGTCTCAGACCAGTGCAGCTGGACCTGGTACAGGAGGAGTGCATGCTGCAGGTCTTCCTTCCGCTGAAGCGAGCGCTTGTGGGATCAGGAAACCCCTCGTTCAGAGAGTCTTACTGACTTCTGATCACTTCATAAGTGAAATATTCCCTATTTTTTAAAACTTTTGCTAAAGTGTTGCTTGTAATTCCAGTCTCCAGTGTGGCAGCAGAGCACAAATTCAGCCTCCACAACATCAAAATAGCCATGAGAAGTCGTCTGTCCGAGGCAAAAGTCCATTCAGTAAAACTGTGAATTCATCTCTGCTTCTCTGCTACAACCAGAGCTGCGGGGGCTGTAAATGACTTCGCTAATATTGTTTTATTTTGAAACTGGTTCATGTCTCATTATGTCGAAATAGCGAAAGCTTTTA
>JAOXYM010000001.1:33058434-33069000 GCA_028567055.1 Leptatherina wallacei
AGAGGCCTTAAAGCAAGTGGACCCTAACCGCATTACCACATTTCTTGCCGAGAATCAGTGTGATTTCAAAATGCACATGTAAATGTGAGGCGCTGCAGATGCAGTATGCACATCGGACGCTTCATCTGCTTATTAACGGGAACATTATGTAATATCTGAAATTAAATCAAGCATTTCTGTGCAAATTATACCCTGCTGTGCTGAAAAAAACAAGCTAGAACATCAGCTCCATCATTTTCTAATTTGAAACGACGTGGAGTTGAAGCATCTGTCCAGAGTGAGAACATATTAGCGGTGTCACGATTTTGATTTTTTATCGTAATTGATCGAAATTACGCTATGGTCTCGAGGATCGAAATCAAAAAGAGGATTGACGATCCTTTTATTTCCTTTTTTTGGTGCGCGTGTGTGAGTGAGTGTGTGTTTCCCCCCTTCCCTCCCCCATCTACAAAAGTGATTGTTTCAATCACAAAATCATAAAATTAGCTAGTTAGGTTGATATACATCAAGGAGGTGCGCAAAGAGGTAAAAGCGCATGAAGACGCAACATATTGCAGCCAACGCCACCAGTTAGCGAACCTGCAGTTTATGACACCATGGCAAGTGCAGATAAAGGAGATGCAGCACCGGAGCTTGAAGCCGCTCCAGCCGCGAACGTTGTCGACAAGAAGACCACATGTTATGTGTGTGTGCCATGGCCGGCCATGGGAAACACTACGGACATGACAGGACACATTCGCTGGTTTGACATCATCACTGGTCCAGCCAACTATTCCATCCTCATTTGCAATAAAACTTCAACAGACCTCGACTCTGTTTATAGCAGCAGACCTGCAGCCTTATTCTGTGGTCAAAAACGCTGGATTTAAACATTTAATTAGCATACTTGAGCCATGCTACAGTATGCCAAGCCGGTCGAATTTTCCTACAAAAGTGTTGCCCTCAATGTTTGAAGACGTTAAAGAAAAAGTTTTGGGGGGTCTATTTTATGAGCAGTCCACACACTGCTGAAACCAAAAAGAGTCACTATGGCAGGCACCCTCTGTCACTTCAAATTTTTATTATTATCATTGTTATCTTGTTTGTTTTTGTTGTTTTCAGCTTGACTGAGAACAAGATTTTTACCTTTTATTTTGTAAACATTTTTTTACAATTTGACCATTAGTGCCTAATGTGATACTTTACACAAGAATGGAAATTGCATCACTAAAATGTAGCGCATCTTTTGAAATAAGATTTACTGTACAAAATGTAATGAATAAATCTAATGATCGTAGACTAAACTAGTCTCAAAATGGTATAGGCCTCTGTGCTGTAAGAAAAAGAAAAATCGAGAATCCAATCCAATCATGACCCTAAAATCAAAAATAAAATTGAATCGAAGATTTGGAGAATTGTGAAACCCCTAGAAGATATCCAATAATATTTTTACATTTAGCTGTCTTTCTTTTTTATTGCTTTAAATTTAGGGAAGAGGTGAGCTGAAAATTGCTATTTAACCAAAAATGACCTTCTGTTAGACTGAAAAAGGTAATTTTTTCCTCTGTCCGGACATCTGCTCCACATTTCTGTTATGTGTGATGAAATTCAAGGTACATAATTGATTTAATCGCAAGACACAACTTCATTTTATTTTCTTTCTCAAAAATGTATATGAACTGAACTTTGAACTAGTTCAGCACTGTATTTACGTAACCCCCTACCTTCAATGAAGTGTATTAATATGTCTTAAAAATGCAGAAAAGCTTCCGAACCAGTCATCTACATTTCCCCGTGTGCAATTCTTCTTTGCAGAAATTATAGCTGCCCTAAGTTCACACCCTTAATAATGCACATTTTTCTTCTCCTGGTGTCTGTGGAAACCTTAATGGCTTCAGATTTTAAATGATCAAGACTTACTGTACTAGAATTACAAAATATGAACTATTATCTCCTCAACAATGCACTCCAACAATAATGAAAATAGATCATAAAAACTCTGTAATGGGTTTTGATTCCACTCTGGTACACAAAACATTGATTGCATTTGCAGAAAGAGGAAAGAGTTACAGTCCCCCATCCTGCTAACCCCTCCACCTGTCAGCTCCCCCCTCCTCCCGACTGCAGATGGTCAAGACACTCAGCTGATGTTGCCCTCTGATTTACACCCTTGTTGAGGGATGCGAGCAGAGTGTCTTTTAGCATCAGCTCTGATTCACAGAGGCTTTTCATGTTCCTTTCATCTTTTCTGCAGAGCAAAATGTATTCCATTAGATTACCACAATTTCCATTAGATTACCATTAGATCACTGTGCATGCAGTTGTTTGCAGACACACTATACGTTATGAATAATGTTTTATAAGTTTTATATAAGATTCAATTCATTTCTGCTGACTGTGGGCATTAAGTTTCAGCAACCTAAAACCTATTGTCCTTAATGTGAGCATGTGTACTTTTTCTCTCAATATTTCCTTCCAGGTAAACTAGACTAAACAGGTTTATACCAAAAATCATGATTTTGGATCAGATCAATGAAATGGATGTTAATATGTTTTCTCTCAGACATGCATTTGCACTAGAATTTACTCAAATCATACAAACATTCTCAAAGTGGGACTCTTTTTGTCATGCATCTGCAGAAATGGCTGCAGGAAAGAATTTCATTGACACAGCTTCACTCTTCTGACATTGTCTCTTTCTGGCTTATATAATAATTTTTAAATATAAAATAGAGACAGAGAAAGAAAATTAGGATTGTTTGACTGTCTTTTTTCCACAAGCCAGCACATAAATGCTGTGTTCTCACTAAATATTTTTAACAAATCACAGCTTTCTTAATGCAGGGGCAGGAATTTTGCCACTAGATGTAGCTGAAGTACTCGGGTACCTGCCACAGTGCTCAGGAAACATGCTGTGTGTGCTTGGTGGCAGCTTTATGCTGGTTTGGCAGGTCTTTTTCCTTCAGAGTGAAACTGAAAAGCGATGAAGTGCAAGTATTATTTAGTTTTTTGTCTGCTTTGTTTCCTTTATTCACCACCTTGTTTCATTCTTTAAGAGAAAATCTTTCATTAGATAAAAAAAATGGCTGATATATACAATTGTGTCTTGAAAGTGATTTTTTCCACATCTATAAAAATAATGCCTCGTACCATAAGTTAGCTTTCTTTTGTTATGCATAATAAACTGGCAGACATAGGTCATATGCAGCATAACATCAAGCAACGTGCCCCACCTCCCTTACTGCCCTGTGGCTCCCTCTTAGACCTATGTTATGTCTGCATTATTCACTCTCTAGCAGACTGCAGAGAGACAGTGGGGGTGGTGGTGGGCTGGAGGTTAGCACTGATTGTGCCATCTTTTCTCCTTTTCAAATCACCCGACTCTGCTCTCCAAATGAAAAAATCACCAGGAGGGTGGGATAGACACACCGACATTTGACCTGATTTTGCACAGATCTGTGACCGCTAGCTCGGTGCCTGGCTTTTACGCACCGCGTGTAACTTAAAGTGACACTTGCCTGAAGCTCCCTTGGAGGCGCAAAGCTTGGTTGGCACTCTGAAACCACATATGACAAGCAGGGGAAGGGAGCTTGCCAGGGTGAGGGGTGTTTGTCAGAAAGATAGCATTGAAAGGCAGTTGAGAGGGGGAAAAAAAACCATTTCACTCTCAGTTGCGCTCTCTCTATTCACATAGGTTGGTATGTTTGACTGTCTGTCTACTTGGCTGTCGAGCTGTTTTCTTCACCAAAGCAATGTCCTTGGATAGTTAACACTACAACAGTAAGTGGCACAGAGAAAGAGAGAGAGAGAGAGAGAAGGGAATGGGTGGGGGGGCACTTGGATGAGGGATGTCAGACCACAGAGGCAGCTGCAAAGATTTTATTGCTTCTTTCAATCGAATTGACTTGATGTCGCAAACACAAACCAAATCCATAGCAGACAAACGATAATATGCCATCTGATGGGGTTATTACTGGACTCATGTTGACTGACTGAGGCTGTTTGCTGCAATCATTGTCACAGAACCTCTTTCAGTAGAGAGCAGTCATTGATGTTTATGTCAAATCAAGTAAAACATGATTTGTTACAAATGACCCTTCATTTAAACCATCCCATAGATACTGCATCCAAACAGACCGGGACTGTAAGGTCTGTGCTTTTGTAAAGTTTATTTGTTTTTTTCTTTCCATTGTAGACTGCAGTCAGTAGCATGTCTAGCTAGATTAGCCAGTGGCAGCCTTTGCTTTTTACACATTTCTTCAAGAACTACCCCCTAATAATTAAAATGGCCTTTAATGAATTAACTATAAAACAAGGGCCATGTGCTGTTGGCATGCGATGTAACAAACTATTAAGCTTACATCAAATGGGATTGAGTAAGCTAGCTAGCTATAGATTAATCAACTGTAAAGTTAACATAAATAACTAAAAAAAAGAATAATATTCAATGTCTTTACCAAAGAATCAATAGCAAAATTTCCCCATCAGCTTTATGAACATATATTGTAAGCAATGAAAACAGCTTTAAAAAGTCCACAGCTAACAAAGTTAAGAATATACAAGCTTCCAGCTGGCTAATAAATCTTACTAGTTACAACAATCCAAACCAAGCAGTAAACGCATTACTTTAAAGGACTTCCTAGTATTAGCTAGATACCATGACAATAATTTAACTGTCTTTGCAATTTGTCTATTGATACTGATAATGCTTAAACCAACTACATTTTCTACAAATGGATTTATCAAACACACTTAAGACACTTTGGGGTGTTGGGTATGGCAAGTAAAGATGTAAGAATGCACAAAACTCTCCAAAGGTGCTCACCACTTGAGTGTCTCACAAATCATTTTCCTAGCTGATGTAGGACTGCTAAGGCTTGAAATCACAGACTGGAGTTAAAAGATAGGGATGTTTGACTTGAGTTTGACTTTGCAGCTTTAAACATTTATCTGTAATTATTTTGGGTTATTGCTGCTAGAAAATCTTAGTGGGAAAGTAAGGAAAGTAAAAGTTGCTATTCATTAGATTGCATTTATTTAACAGATGCTTTAACCCCAAAAAAACTAAAAGTTCTTTGTAGCATTGACGACAGTGTAGGGTACAATATTTTGCCGAAGGTTGGGTTTCAAATAACAACCTTTGGATTAAATGATATTTCCTGAGCTACAGCCACCTCAAAGAAACTCGGCCCATGATTTTACCTTTTGGTCTTCATCATATTTTTTAAATGGCTTTTTAAAAAAAAATCTAAAGAAACAAAAATCAAGTTTTTATGAGGAAACAACTTAACTAAAAGCTTCTTTTTTGTGTGTCAGACTGTAAACATGTTTGCATTTTGGCATGGAAGTGTTTGTAAATTGATTTGTTTCTGGAGCCAGCCTCAGTAACTACTCAAGGAGCCGCCGTTTACAACAATTTTGCATCGACTTTGAATGAGAATCTAAGGGTGGAATTTTTGAAAGTGCAGGCGTGCAGCTGAGTCGGTGAAGCCTGCACGCCATCGTGCCAGATGCCTCGCTAAATTAGCCACCGTACATGCTCACCTCCAACCGTCAAGCCGATAAAAAAACACGTCTTTTTTCAGTGTCAAGCAGAATCAGGTCTTGAGTTGATGAATATGTTACATGTCAAATGTTGTCCCAGTCCTCTTTTTCATTGCATTACAATATTTCAGTATATTAATGTGCATTCTGTATTTATAGAATTTCATTTTCTAAATGCCTTGTCTTTGTCTCAGATGGGTTTTTTTTTCTCTATGCAAATGTTTTCCAAAGAGCTCTTGACCACCATATTTGCAGGATTCAAAACCTTGAAAGATAAAAAAAGGCCATTTGAACATGCTGAAGTAACTTTTAACATTAGCTTTATTTGCTTGCCATGAAAAGGATATGAATGAAAGGAGAAACCTGCTTTATTACATGCAGTGTGCGCTGTGTGAAAAGGGATATCAGACAGGTTTGGAAACAGTAAACGGGGCTTGCGGAGCCATCAATTGGGCATTCAGGTGTACAGATAGCAGATCACACTGCAGCACAAAAGAAATACACATGAAGCTCTTTTGTGATTTTTTTTACCACCATTCAGCTCAAAGTCATGAGATGTGATTGGTTACTGGCTGTGTCCAAGATGGATATCTGCACCTTCAGTTCTCCAACTCACTGAGTTATAGAGCTCAATAATTGATTGTTCCAGATTACATGATGAATGGATAATGGATATTTTAAAATACACAAAAAAAGTCTCTTTCTTTGATCTAACAGTTGAATATGTGGAGGCAGAATCTGAGTAAATGAATGTGCACACCTTATAGACACCGAACAATACAGTAATTACCACTGTTAATCATCATTTGGGAGCACTTTACGTGGTTCAGTAGGTGTTGAGCATGTGAGAGCAAAGATGAATATTGTATGCTTTGAGGAAGAGTGAGAGAGCAGGCTCCTCTCATCCTCTCTCTCTTTTTCACACACACACACACACACACACACACACACACACACAGTCAACCGAATAGAAGCAGGACATTTGTCTCTTCCAAGTGTGTTTTTATGCAGGGACGAGCTCCTGAAGGCCTACATGGCTTATTGACCTACAAGGATAACAGGGTGGGTACATCGCCATTGTTGATCTTTTTACTACACTGTGTGCATCATTTGTCAGGCTCATATCATTACCCTGCAGGGAAGGCAGACAGTGCTGAAGTGTGCATATGTGGTTCAACTGCTTCATGTGGTTGTTACTCATGATGGCAATGTGTCTGGTCCCACTTCTTCTTGCCACACCTCTCTTTTGTAAACCAAAGATTGATGCTGTCTAATGACTTTCTTCTTCCGTACTAAACATGACTGTATATCAGCCTTGAGGATATCTCTTAAGTAAGAGCTTTCTGCCTTTCTGACAGCACAAAGTGAAGCAGAGAAAAACAGCTTCTTTCAGCAGTTGTCCTGAGAACCCTAATCTAATGAGGACACTGGCGATGTGTTAAAAAAAAAGGAAGAAGAAAGAAAGCTAGAAGCTAAATTCAAATTGTTGAGGTAATAAATGCTTTTAAGTAATAAAACTTTTATTTAGCTGATCTGTGTCACCACATTCACATTTGCTGTTTCCACAGTGCCAGGGGTTCCTCGGGGTAAAAGCAAAAAGAGCTCCATGTTTTATTCTTGGAGAATAAAGAATTCTATGAAAAAGAAATCATACACAAAGCCTAATCTGAAAATAATTAAATTAGACTTCAGATATCTCAGTTGGAGGAAAAACGTATGGTTAAGTGGTAGCCCACAATGGGGATGAGGCTACGTGACCAGAGAAAGTGTCACGACCATGTGTGATTGAAAAGACCATGAAAAAGTCTGAAGTTGAATCCATCTTCTGAAATGGCCTCACATTGGCTAAATTAGCGATAATGGTCTAATACATGACACAGGGGGTCAGACTACGGCATCAAAACAAGCAATGCCGAGCTTGGAGTCCTTTATCACCTTCGGGTGCTCTCCATCTTTAATAAAATCAGAAAAAAGGGGATTATTTTAGTCTTTTTCCTTTCTAAGTAGTAGGTCTTTTGAATAATAAGGGTAGTTTATTAGGTGAAAAAACAGTCAAACGTTCTTGATTGCACAGGAGGAACTCACATCCACTAATATGCTTGCACTGCAGAAGCTGCTCTTACAATGTAGAGCAGAGAACATTTGAACTCACAGAAAAGCTGGGATTTTATGTTCTGATAACAGACACCGTTAGCCATGTAAAGCCTGAAATATAAAATGGAAAGAAATTATATATTTTGCTATTTGAACTTTTATTGGGCCTTTTAAACAAAATCCAACCATTTTTTTTACTGTATGGATAACCATAGGAGGATCAGGACACTTTTGGTGAACTACTGTTCCTCAATCCAGCCCATTGCTGCATCCAAAAAATTGGATAAAAAGACAAAGAGACAGTGGACATGTGTTATGGTCAGATGAAAAACAGACATTGGGTTCTACAAGCCAAAGAAGAGAAAGACCATCTGATTTGTTATCAGGTGTCAAAGCGAGGATCTGTTATGGTGTTGGAGTGCATCTGTAGCCATGGCAAAGGAGACCATAAGGCACCATACATTGGACATTTTGTAGACATGTTACCATTAGGGAGACGTCTTTTCCACTTCAACAAGAAAATGAGAGACCTAATTCCTCAACTTGTCTGACCCGTCTGCAGTCCAGATCTGTCACCTATTGAAAACGTATGGTGGCTTATGAAGAATAGAAAAACATCAATGATAAAAACTGGACTGGAATTTAAAATGAAAACTGCATTTAGCCAAATATTGGAAGATACATCAGCATGATATAAGAACACTGAGCTGTGTAAGTGCCTCAAGTAAGTTTTAAATAAACTTGTGTAAATACATTTGTAAACACTGCAAACATCAGAAGAGAAAAACAACTCAGTTAATGCATATATTATCTATAAAAAATGTTGCTATATCAGCAGTGGTAAACTAAATGGGTTTGACACAACAGTACCTAAAAAAATAAACAAAAAACAGAAAAATGTCAGAGAATCTCTTTTCCCATAAACCAGCTCTGTAATGTCTCCTGGAATGGTATATGCATTATGTTTAAATTACCTGCCACTGCACATATACAGTATCTGTTGCTCAAGGCAAAGCGGTGTCTTCTACAAGCGGTTGGCAGCCAGAGACATTTTCAGCAACATTAATGGACTGTTAATATGTTGATCTGTTCGTATCCACGAGGCATTTTCCTGCCAGAACAAATACACATCAAATTCCAAGACTGATACAGCCCTCAAATGACAAACACTGACTAGTTTTCTTTTTTCTTTGTAGCCATTTAATGCTGAAAAGTCCAAACTAAAGTGAAACCAACATGATGCCGTATGCAGTAAAAAGCATTCCCCTCCCATGTCTTCACCTCTTTGCTAAAAGGAGAAAACATTTATATCAGCGTGTCAGTGAAGCTTGGTAAGAGATATTACTTAAGATTGGAACTACACATAAGAATTGTTTTTTATTTCACAATGATCCTGTCCTTCTAAACGATACAGAAAAAAGTGTTTTTCAGATTGCAGCCAGTGGAACAATCTATACTGAGTAAACACAGAGGTTGTAAGATACACTGCCTTAAACAGACTAACATCTTCTCCACCACCACAGGATGTGTCTTTCAACATGGTTGTTTAGAAATTACTCATTGCATCAGTTTGGGTTAAATGACTTAACATTAATTGGAAGCTTGTACCTATTTGTTTAGTTCAATCCAGACTGCAATTTTTCTTCTTTTTTTTTTGACCAGGCAGTGTATATACAACTGCATTTGCTAACAGTCAAGAAGCACCAAAGCCATTTAACTTCTTTCATTCAGCCAGTTTCAACAAAAGTCCCTCTGACACTCGGTGAGAAAAGACAATGAAAATTCATCTTAATCTAGGGAATATTTGCTGGCAGTCTCTGGACTCCAGGCCCCATTGGGGGACAATAATTAATCAAGCTAGCATTAAGTAGGTGGGGTGCAGAGGTAATAGATCAATTGACAAGCTGATGATAAGAATTGATGGAAGAGATAACCTTGGCTGAGATGCAGAGACTGAAAAATGGAAGGAGAAAGTCGAGGAAAAGGAGAGGATTGAAAGGCAGGGATGTGATGACTTGAGTTTACTATTGTCATCTATAAAGTGTATTAGCTTAACGGGAGCCTAAAAGCAAGGTATTCTGACATCATTCACACATTTATTTTGCTTGCTGTTAAGCTGCATAACTCTGGTTTTAGCTTTACTATCATCAGACTGCAGCCACGAAGAACCATAGTGGTGTAATGTAGAAGAAAATGCTGAAGTAATCACAGTACATCTATTAGAAAAGTAGCATTTTGGGGCTTTCTTCAGTAATCAAAGTGCAACTTACTGGTTAATAATCCCAATGAGTGAAAGTGTAGGAATATGTACCAGCAGCTATAGAGTTTTTAAAAAACGTAATCAATGTTACCGTAGGGCATGTATTGACTAAAACTATCCCACTGTTTTTTGGAACATTACAGCATGCTCTATTGAGCAAGTTCTGCATTCAGTCCTCCAGAACCTGATCCAAATCCCTAAGAGTCTTCAATAATGATTTCAAGAAAGAAAAAAAATATTCCGAATACAGAAATCAACAGATGTATTCCCATTTACACAAGTCTACTTGGACCTTTGTACTAGCATGAAAACACAGTTTCTTAGTTCACTTAATCACATAATCAAGAGTAAACTAGCAAGTAAAACAACTCTTGAAATATATTTACTTACACAAATGTACATAAACATTGTTCAGGAAATGGTGGCAAGGCATCTTTAAGCTTTTAGCAAACTGTTATTTAAAAAGAAGACAAAAGAATAAAATGTGTAACCCTAAACTAAGAGGGGGGGGGGACCTTGTTCTGCCCCTGAAGTCTTATCTGACAAATTTTCTTAGTTTCGAGTTTGCAGCATCATTTTGGACTTTGATGTAATTTTTTTTTACTTTGGTGTAATACATACATATATATATATATATATATATATATATATATATATATATATATATATATATATATATATATATATAT
>JAOXYM010000001.1:33083104-33105805 GCA_028567055.1 Leptatherina wallacei
CTAGATAGCTAGATAGCTAGATAGCTAGATAGATAGATAGATAGATAGATAGATAGATAGATAGATAGATAGATAGAGAGAGAGAGAGAGATTTTTAAAGGTTGTGGAACAAAATATTAATTTATGGCCGCCATCATTTTTGTCTTGGCCTGTTTTATTAGTTTGCTTTTTAATATAATTCTGTTCAACAACAGTTCAAAAGCAATTTCTGATTTTCATTAGTTAATTTTTTAGAAGATTTTTATTCATTATTACTTTTGTCAGTTTCATGTTATTTCAGTGGCCATTGTAGGTTTTTCTTCCATTAACAAAGGCATTCCAACAATTTTGTCCACATCTGTATATGTCCAGTCAAGTTTATAGCATTATTTATTAAATCTAAATCTTCTGTTGTTACTAAAACGAAAGCATTGAGATGACTCCATGCAGTCGTACGGCAAAAAGCAGTGAAATGGTCACAAAAAAATTAAGATCAAATCAAATCTTTTGATTCGTGTTCACAGATTGAACATTTGCTGTTTTCGGAGCAACTGATCTCGTTGCCTCCAAACGAGAATACGATTTCATTGCGATTTCATTGCAGTTAATCAGATAGTTACAAATTGACTGTTGCTTATTTGTTATTTAACAGGTAAAGAAGTCCACATTTTGAGGCTGAAGTGGTCCGAGGAGCAAATTCCATCTCTAGCTGTTTTCACAAGGCTTAACAAGCCGGGGACTGGTGCACCTTTAATGCAGATTGGTGTTATTGTTGAAAGTGCAGAGGTGGATTTGACGATCAAAGTTGACTCACCTCTGATATTTACAGGGGCTAAACGAGCCTGCTTTCTGTGAGCTTTCACACATCAAGCCTGCATCGTAAATGATCATTCACACTACAACACGGTGGATCTTAATATTTCAACATCCTGTGGTGATTGTGAGGAACACTGTTCACTATTGATGGCTAACTGGGAAGATGGTATGAAAAAGCACATTTCGTACATGTACCGCAAGTTAGGTCCACCTCCTCACTGATTCCGCAGCGCTGTTATGATTTGTAAAAGGTCACACCTGTGTAATATTAGACAGGCTTGTTTTGTTAATTTGTGAATGAAAGGTGGCTTCGGGAAAGGGTCGTCATTGCAGCTACAAGGTGGAACTGATCTACTCTTTCCTTTAGGTTTTATTCAATGTTTTGTATCTGTTTTACACATTAAAAACATTTCTGTTAATATACGGAAAACGACAAAGATTGGCATTAAAACAAACGTAGCACATCGAGATATCCTTTTTCTGTTTTACCGGCTGCCATATTTAACTTCAATTGTGCCCTCTCCTGTTTTTTTGTCCTTTGGTCACACACAGCTGTATTTTACAGGACTTGGCTTTACTCCAAGACTTGTTACAATATGAATTAATTAATCCTCCAGTGACTAGATGCACTACTAGAAAACAAAGCCCAAGCACTTCCAAAGCATCATTCTGTCGGCCACAAAAAGAGAATCAGAGCACTAATAAAGACAGGGTTAAAGTCTGCCGAGTGAAGGATTGTAATGGAACAGCTTGACAGCGTGGATGTCTTCATTTTCCCAATATTGAAGTTTAAAAAATGGAGCTCATCTTTGCCACCTGGGTGTACCTTGAGCTGTCTGAATAGAAGTTATTACCTGCTCAGAGTGTGCCGAGAAGGCCTTGGGGATTTGGTCATCAATTAATCACAAAATCCCCAAAAGGTACTATTCATCAAAATGTAATGGTTCTTTTGCAGATGAATAACTTCATGGGGGAAAAAAAGAAGAAAAAAAAGAACAGATGCATCCATAGAATCTGTTTTCAGCATTGTTCTCATTGATCGATGCCGCAGTGGAGGAACACCACAATAACTGCAAAAAAACAGGTAAGAGACGAAACCAACATAGTTACAGAGAAATAGATGAAGAATGGACAGATTGAAAATTAACATGTTTCTGCAGATGGGACAATGTTAACAACACATATCTAAAATTGTATTTAAGTGTTTATTAGGTTTTACTCAGAGGTCTAATAAGTTTATATCTTTTAATGTAAAAAAAAAAACCGACAACCACACTCCTGGTATCATAAAAATTCTGTTTTAGGTTTGTCATCAAGTCCGGGGAGACCAGCCTGAACGAGGTGTATGAGGGTGTAAGGGTGCGTTCACACCAGCCTTTTTTGATTTGGACTCTGATCTGTTTACTAGGAAAATACACTTCGTTTGGGGAGTTGTGAAAGCGCAAATTAATTCTGATTTGAATTAAACAAGCAGACTCGGTCCGCCTGCAAACACGAGTCTCAGGTCACTTAAATCCAACAAAACACAGGAAGAGGACTGCAAAGCAAAGTGCATTGTGGGTTAAGCGCATGGCTTCGTGGGTAAACACAACCAAAACATACGCACATGTGGGATGATGGGCGGCTCTGGGCAGGAGAAAAGGCTTCTAGTTAGACTGGGAAGAATTCAGGAAAAGATAGAAAATATGCTCAACCGAAGACCGCTAGGATCTGATACGGCTTCATATTTAGCTGGTATGTACTACAAACAGACGTCGTCCTGCTTTAACTAATATGAAGGAATTTACTTCTTTGTTGTGTGTCTCATCTTCTCTTTCAGTAATTCTTGGTGTAGCGGAGAGCTGAAGACGTTTTCTAAAAGCTCTGATTCGTTTGAGTACAGCGTGAACACAGTTTTGGTCCAGCAGAATGTTGCACCCTAGCGTCTAGCGGGCCATCCTGGTGTGAATTCTCCCTAAATGACTTTCTGGCATGGACTCTGAGCTTTGTAACTTTTCAGACATTTTACATGGACAAAGAAAAAAGCTATACATTTACATGTTGAGGTGCAGAGGAAAGAAAAAATCTGTGTACCAACATCGATTCAAATAATCAACATCAATTTGAAGACGTTTGTTGTTAATAAACAGTGTTGTTGTTTCTAAACTGCAATGAGGATCACACCATGAATGAACTTAATGGGTACAGGCTCTGCTCAAATTCAAAGAGCAACATGCAGGTTGTGTTTTTCACAAAGTATATTTAATAAATTATAGCTAAAGCATATGTGGTCATTTGTTGAAGTTCAAATGTGATATTCTGTGGAGATATTTAACTGGCTCGTTTAATATAAATGAAGAATTTCAGGTTATTAAGTATTATTCTTTTTCTGCCAGCCTTTTTCTTCCGCCCATATGAATGTTTGTGCAGAAATTCAGTCTTGTATAATGAGTCAGCAGTCCACCTGAATGAATCTAGCATTCCTGCCTGTATGTACTTTGTGCAAGTGAAGAGAGAAGAGTTCATTGATGTATCTAAACATGAATGACTTGGGTGTTCATTTATATGTTGCTTTTTAAGCAAAAGGAAGTTTTGAGGGACAGTTTTTGTCCACTTGGATGTTCTAAAGAATATAAAAGTCATGGTTAAAAAGACAGTGTGGCACAGTGGGTGCTTTAGCAACCAACTCATTTGACCCAAATAATTTTCTATACAAGTAATCACGGTTGTTTTACATTAATGAAAAGTACGTGGAGTTAAAGATTTAATAACTCAATGGGACTGTGTAGCAAATCTTCTCATCAACCACATACAGAAACATAAAGACTGCAGTAACAGCCAGTGGCTAATAAGCAGAAACACAAAGCCCATCAGCTGACTTTGCTACAATAATGAGTGTGGCAACCTTTGAGGCTTTGTCATGGTAATTTGGTGTTTGACATGGGGCAGTGACTAAGTGCAAAAATTGGTTACATCAGTAGCCAAGTGGGGTTTGGTTTGGTTTATGAACATAAATCAGCAGGGAGTGCAAACAGCTTCCCAATAGTCATACTCAACATTCCAAACATTCACTGTTGAGCTTTGGTGTAGAAACCTACGTGTTTCCCAGTGATGGGGAGTCCCCAGCTCAGATTCATTTCTTAAACCCCAAAAAGAATTACTACACAAGTTTCGCACAACTTGACTTTTATTTTATTATTTTAATCAAAGTTAGACATTAGTATGAAGTTTTGGTGACTGGGCTCCGTCAGTCCAGGAGAGACGAGAATGGAGCAACAATTTGTCGTCCCGCAACGTCCCGACCGGCAGTGGCCAGAGTCCAATAATGTTAAATCTCCGTCCTTCTGATGCCTCAATAATGGAGATGCCAGTATATCTATCACATTTCACCATCAACGGCCATTTCTTCCATTAATATGACAGCTGCGACCGACCGATCTGCAGGTGCTGCAGCCAGAGCCGGTTACCTTGGCAACGCGTCTCAACAAAAGATGTTAAATAGTCCGCTCAGCCTTTCTTGTGAAGAACATAGGATTTTAATGGTAAAAACAACATTAACTATTAATAATTGATTTAATATTTATTTCCTTCATGAGTGACCATGGTATAAGCGGGATAATGCCCTCCCAGGTGTCCATAATCAGAAATTAATGGACTTCGCCTCTGCGTCGTCCATTAATTTCTGATAATGGACACCTCATCGGGCATTATCCCTAACATGTAAAACTCATTCCAGTTGATGTAGAAACACGTTGAAGGGGTAGTGGAGGAATGATGTTTTTGAATGTTTTTTCTTTCTTTGCTTCTTTGACAATCACTGCTTTTGATTTTTCTGCAGGGACAGTCTTTGCTGCCCTGTACCTCAAGGGAGAGACGAATATGGATCCGTATTGTTTGATTGAAAATGGTTTGAACAGACTTTGACAACCTGTCCATCTGTGATGACTTCCACAATAACAATTTCCAACCAATTTTCTTGAGCTGTGGTCACAAACACACACTCACAATTCACAAAAATAGATATTCGCACAGAAATTATTCAAATAATAACTCCTAGTTACTACATTTTTTTCACAGTTGTGACCATGTCATCTTCTTAATGCACGACAGCCATAATAAAGCAGCTTAGTATGGACCTAAAATGCATCATCTCCCTTTAATGAAGCCAGATTCTGGTTTACTAAGCCATTAGGTTACTTTCCTTCCCGCTTGGCCATCTTTCTTCATAACAGCTGCACCTGTGTTAAGTGTGGATCAGCAGGGGAGCAGGGAGAAGCCCCAAGGACCGTCGTATCCCTGTGAGAGTGCTGTAGACCTGGAAGGGACCCCCTGCTGGAGTTTTGGCTAATCAAGCCATTGGCAGAAAGACCTGATGTGAAAGGTAAAGTGTTTTATCTTTTTAGCTGTAAGAGCTAAAAACGTTTTTTTTTTTTATAAATTGCTTTCAATCAAAATCTGATTTCTTTTCAACGTCTAACAAGAAAAAAGGACGATTTTTATATTTATTAAAAATCCTTCCTGATAACATGTTATTTTCTTTTTCAGTATGCAATTTGAAAACAAGAAAACGCTTTTTCCCCCTGATTAATCTGAAAAAAAATCTTGGTTAATCTCAGCTTCCCTGTATTATTGTATAGAACAAGACCATTTCAGGTGTGTAAATACCATAGAAAATTTTACTGTAGCATCCTGTTTGCTATCCAGAGAGGAAAGGAAAGCAGACCCTCATAATGGACATGGTCTGATTGTTCCCTGCTTGTGCTTCTCTCATGAGTGTTTAACAGCAGCCTTTAGAAAGCCCTTAAAGTCAGGCCAATTTATTTTTTGCCTGAATCCAGCAACAGTTGCAAGAAGCTTCACTGTGGAGTTAATCCTAAAAACACAATTATTAATATCATGAAACAAGACAGTTGAAGAGATTCAAGAGAAGCCAACAAGCCACATTGATGGGGGGGGAGAAAAAAAGGTTTGTAACAAGCACAGGAAGTTCAGACTGATTTACATACTGTGGTTATTCAACAGATCAGGGATCACAGTTCATCCTGAGGGAAATATGAACATCTGCATAAAGCTATCATGGTAATCTTTCCAGTGGAATATGAACAAATTTCTTTGATAATCACTGATGTCAACCGTGTGGTGGCACTAATCGAAAAGTAAGACAGTGTTGCAGCCCTTCGTTTTACTTTACATTCTCAACTGTACCTAATAATTTGAACGTATAAAAAAGTAAAAAGTCATTCAAAAAAAGAGAAAAATGTTGAATTAGAACATTCATGACAATGACATTTCAGTGTGCAGCAGAACTGAGGTCAACTAACAAACTTCTGCTTTGGCCAACCTGTAAAAAACAGATAAACTTTACTTGATAGGGCTTCATTTCTTCTGCTGCTATATTAGGTGCCCTGTGTGCAACTTTGATAGGAAAATCCATGTTTAAAAAAAAGAAAGAAAGAATCATTTTCCAGTGTGTTCTAGGTTTTTGCACTCACCTGTAACAGTTGAACAGCAGCTATACCTGACACAATGTAAAAAAGAATGGATTAAAACCTGGACTATATGCATGTTTCAGAAGGCACTTTTGAGAGGTGCTTTATTTCCAGGCGTGCACTGTAACTTCCAAAGTCAGATTCACATGCATTTTAATGCATGGCAGTGTGGTTAAAATTGTGGTTAAAATTGTGGTAACTGCAAAAAACATTCTTCTACCCCGTAGGCTGTGCAGCTGATACAATCACAAACATCTCATATGGGGACAGAAAGTTCCTCTAAGAACCACAAAAAGCTAAAAATGTAATTAAAAAAAACTAGATTTTCTCTCATTGTTCATATATTTAAACTGCATCAAATAATGTTTGTACATCCATATTTATATCCATTCTGTAAATCTGAAAACACTGCATTGTAGAAACCTTTTTTCATCATTTTAGAGAATAGAAATTTGAGTTAGTTTCAAGAAGCTCACTGTTTTGAATCGAATTAAATCAAACTGAATTTAGTTAAACACATTTAATTACAGAAGAAAATATAAATGATGAAAATGAAGAAATGGCTTTTGTTCTCCATTTGATGCAGAAAGCATTAAAAACAGGCAGCGTTACATCTGAAAGAATTAGACTGTCTGAAATGCCTCATGGCTACACATGCATTCATTTCACAAAGTATGCAATTGTAAATCATCAGATCTATTCCAGCTTTGATGTGGCAGCGATATTATCAGCTTAATTGATACATCCACACACCTGATAACAGGTTGAGTGAAAGCAGATTTGTATCAGCACACTACCTCTGCTGTAAAGTTGCTCAATCAAGTTGTGAAAAATCTGTCCAACACAACAATGATACTTTTCCAACAGTTCAATTAAATACAATGTAATTTAATGGTGCAATTAATCTCATGAATTCATTAAGAATGTTGCTTAGTGCAAAGCAAGGGAAATGGGTTGGTAGTTTCAGCTGCTTCAGTCCTTAAATGTAGCCGCACATTTTATTTGAGCTCAGTCTAATTTGCTGTAATTTATCTCAAAAACACTGATGCTGATGGACTCTGAGGAGTTCTTTACTTCAAGCGCATCTGCTGTCTAATTTGTTGCTCTCGAAGACAGATGTGAATGCAAACCTGAAGGTCAAATGTCAGAACCCTCTCTGACAACATTATCCATCATTACTGGAGAAAACATTTTAAAATAATGTAGCTGCTTTTCAGACACAGATCATTTGTCTTCTTCTGAGATGCATTCATCGCCTTAAGGTACTTTAAAAAGATCAATTTCAAAACCTTCAACTGCCAAGTCGCCTTTACAGCCTAGAAATGTTGCTAATTGGGATTAAACCAAAAAACATCACTTCTTTGTAATTGTGATTATAGTATTGATAAACATAAGTCATTAAAAAATATCTATTTTATGAGCTGTTTATTACATCTGTGTAATCAAAGAAATTGACAGGCTGCTTAATGTGAAAGAAGTCCAAGCAGTCATTTAATACAAATTAATAGTTTTTTTCCTCACTGCCTTTCTTTAAACTATATTGTAGATTGGATGTCTTCATTTGTTACACTTTTGATCAAATGAGTAAATTAACAAACAAATAAACATGAAACCATGCACAAGTAGGAGTTCTCAATATTTCAACACACTTTTTGTTTGCCCTTTGTTGTTACTATAGAGGGTTACTTCACTGTTGAAAGCATGGGGAAGCTGGAGTTACAATCTCAGGAAGGTGGGGTCAGACAACCTGAATATTCTTCATAAGATATCAGGAGAATCAATCCTAACCTGACCCCTTTCTTGGTGGACTTTTGCATGCTCCGTGAGGAAATGAAAGGAAGACTCCAAAACAGGGCAACAATTAAAATTGTCATGCACAGTGAATTGCATTTATAAGCACAGAATTCAATAATGAATAGAAAGTACTATTTTTCAGATTTTCTGATAATTTAATCTGCTTTTTAACAGCAGTAGCCACGTAGCAAAGCAGTTGTTTAAATATTTTGTATATATATTTTTTTTAAATATTAAAGCAACATTACAGAAGTTTTCAATGTTGAAACTCTCCTTCTGACTCATTTTGATGACATTTGTTATGCACATTTCTTGTCATTGCTCTTCAGCATCCCGAGGCTGAGAAATCATACGTCACAACTTTTTCCCCCCCAACTGGTGCATCGCGTGACATCTGCATTTTGCTTTACAGCACTGCATCACAGATGTCATAATGAGAAAATCTGCCAAAGTTCAGTAATGCTGCTTTCATCACCCTTTTTTTGTGTGCATCAACTCCAGCTTTCCTTCTCATAAACCTGTATCAGATGTTAAATAGCCCTCCTATTAATACCGCTGTTAGTTTGTTTTTATAGCTATTGTCATTGTGCATCAATGTCTTACACAGGACTTTGAGTAATGAATATATGTGATTTGAATATGTTGGTTTAGCAAAGGAGAGTGTTTTTTTTGTTTTTTTTTTAAATCTAAACAAAGCAGGTCAACTTAGAGCACAACGGTGATGATGCAAATGGGAATAAATGTTGGGATGAAGCAAATTATTAGGCCATTAGAGGATTTTAATTCAACCGACACAAGAAATGTTTAAGTTTGAGGAAGACAGATGAGTTTTTAGGTAAGTAATACTGACTAAAGTGGGACTGATAGAAAAAAATATCAGGATTAATCATTAAAGAATGGACTAATAATTAGACTAGATTAATACCTTTAGGGGTTTAGGGGTTGAATGAACATATTTCTGGAACTGCAACATAAAAAAAGTGTGACAAAACAAAAAATTCACTGAAGATGGTAAAATGTATAATACTTCAGTGCAAATAATTGTGTATCATACTTGTGTATTATTTCAGAATATTATATGTAAGCAATGTAATGCTCATGCTGTTATAATCAGACCAAAATATTTCAGTTTCAGAAATCCCTCTCCATCCATGAGACATTCAGGTGTACTGGACAATGAAAGTTTCCTTTTTCCACAGAGACTTGAGATGTCCTTTTTCACAGCTAAATCCAATTTTCATGAAGTGTGCGTTGGGATTGTGCATTGTGATGCAACAGCAGGCTGGAGAAAACAATGCAACCAATTGTCTACCTCCTGCTCGTCCCATGTGAGCGTATTCATTCTCCAGGCCAGACTTATCCCATCTCTCCTCTGCCGCTCGCCCCTGGGCCTAGAGCCACGGGAGCTTATAGGCCCGAAGCTTTAGTGCACCTGATTCCTCATCATGCCCCTAAAGACCAGAGTCCTCCATTTGTCATTGGTAAACATGCAGAAGGGCTGGTGTGTGCCTCACATGACAAAGAGGGAGGGGGAGAAACAAAGAGGACAGAAATATCAGCATGTTTTCCAGAAATGTGCCTGTACAAAAACAGGCACACCTCTGCAAAACCTTTTGATTCTCATGCGCCAGGAGGAGGAGATTGTTTAAGAAACAAGAGACGGAGGTTTTCACTGGTTCTAATATCATGTTTAGCAATTTATTGACTCGTGTTTGATTTATCAGATTTCCCCGGCTAAAAGGGTAACATATCATGTAGGATGAGCGGTGGTGTGATATTTATGACGTGACTTCACCCAGAGTCATTAACAAGCCATTGACCACAAACATAATACATGCTCCTGGTGGAATCAAATGCATGTGGGGAAAAAAAAACAAACATTTTAAATACCCATGCTGAAAGAAACATTGATGAATGGGGCTGTTTCACACTTTGGGAAGGTGACAGGGAGTGGGGGAAGGACAGGGTGAGAAAAGGAGAGATCCTGATGAAATTACCTCATGGATTGATTGATCTCTGTGGATGCATGTTGCAATGGAGGGATGCAGTTAAAACTGATGCATCTAGATTAGTGTCAGAGGAGCCGCTGAAGGACAATGAAAGCCATCGCCAGGAGACGTGACCTTCTCAGCATATGAAGCCCACAGAGCACCAGACTGTGCTACATGGCAGTAAACCAAGAGCTGCAGGAAATTCTGGCACTGCCAGGAGGCCGATAAATAAAATAAATAAATGATTTAAAAATAGATGGAAAAAGAGAGGGAGATGAAAATTAAACCACAGATGCTTCAATTCATATTCCCGACTACAGCTTTTTTATTAGTGTGTCTGAATTAATGGATTCAAGACAACAAGTAACACAAACATAAAGTCAGAAATGTATGTATAGAACATTTAACATATGAAGCAAGAAAAAGAGAGAAAGCGATAGGAGTCAACCTCAGACTGACTTCTACTGGCTGGAAAGAGCTCAGAAACAGAGATGGAGACAGATGCTAAATTAGCCTTTGTTAGGGGGCGCCAAAGAGCAAAAATCTGCTAAAGGTCAACGTAGCTGCTTTAACGAGCTTTCTAAATGAGGTCATAAAATTAAAACATCCAGTGTGCTTCTCATCAGGGACGGGAAAATAAAGAAATTAATAAATGATGAGAATCTAGTTAATTTAAAAAAGAAACATGAATCAAATTATAAAACTTTATTTTATATGAGTTTAGGAAAATTAACCACTTTTAACATGTGTGAAGTTTAGCTTCCAGTATCTGGTAACTCGATTAATACTTTCCACCACCTTGGAGGAATTTTAGCCATTGGCCCCTAACAAGGAGGCTTCCCTTCTGGGATAGTAGTGGGTTTTCAACAACTCATTCATTTGTACATTTTTACAGAATCTAAGACATATAGGACTAGTTTATTGATATATTTTGTGTTTTTTTTGCTATATTCTATCATTGGCCTATCATATCTTCATTCTTTTAAAAAAATGTTCTACTGTTCAGCATTCTGGTCAGCATTGTTGTTGTTTTAAAAGTGCTTTATAAATGAAGTACTATGGTACAATAGCGTTTGTAATAGGGGTTGTCATGTTCTCTCCATGTATGTGTTGGTTCTCTATAGGTACTCCGGCCTTCTGACACAGTCCAAAGACATGCGTGATAGGTGAATTGTTTGTATCTCTGCGTTGGCCCTGCGATAGACCAACGACCTGTCCAGGGTGTACCCTGCCTCTCACCTGCTATTGGATTAAGCAGTACAGAAAATGAATGAATGAATGAATAGTGGCATTGTCCCAGTGATGAATTCACCTTGCGTGATCTGCTGATATTTCATAAATATACTGTATCTGCACCCAAACAAAACTTCCAAACCTTTTATTCAGAGTAAAAGGGGAGCTGTCATGCTAACTATGTTGCCAAGAGGTGGTGGTGCTTGGTGGAGGAGCATTTTCACCGAATCAACAGGCAAAATATTTACCTTTAAAAAACTGACATTAGCCACAGAAAAAAACAAAACTAGAAATATTGAAAAGTAGACTAATGACTGTTGTGATGTGACAGACAATCTGTCCAAGGTCTGATTTGTGCTGACAATCCTCTGCTGCATAGAAAATAACAGCTGATCTCAATACACCTCCCTGTATACGCACTGTGTGTGAGTGTCAAATCTAAAATAAAAATGGTGGTTTTTCCCTACAACAGGAGGAAAGGATGTTAAAATGAAAAGGATAATATCATTAACAATTTAACAAAAGCAGGATTAATTTACATGTTCCATTGCAGGAAAGTAAGCAGCATTCCAAGAGCAGTGCTTTGCAGAGTTGTGGCTCTTTCAGGCCAGGGATTTAGACTTTACCTTTATTTTTTTATAATTATTTGGTGGAAATACTTGTGGGTTGTTTTGTTGTACATCCCACGTTCTTTGCACTGCAATTCAATCATTGAATTCAACCCTTTAAAGGTTGCACTAAGAAAGCAAGAGAAAAGTATTATTTATTATTTTCTGGAAGATAATAAAACATAAAAATAAAGAATTTTCACAAATGTTTGAGACGACAGTTAAAAGTGATGATAGTGAAATTGTCAAAATATGAAACAGTAATGAGACAGCAAACATTTAATTTTGGGAAAACATACCCAAACCAAGTGTAGAGATGGCCCAGTATAGCTTTATTTCCACAAATCTTTATTAGAATTTATTATACTCACTGAAAAATTAGCTCTATCAAAAAAATAGTGTGGGCTGTTGAAGGGTTAATTTAGTAAAGGATGGAAAGAAATGTTCTTTTAGTGAGGAATCCTTTTATTATTTTTTTAAAAAAGATACCATTCAGGCATCATGGTCAAATACTCAAGGAGAATAAGACTATGATCTAACACCACAAATAGTAAAATAACTACATTGGTTCACGGGAGAATATGTGGCTGTTTCACTATGAATACATAGTTAAGGTTAGAAAATTATACATTGTCACAGACTGTTTTGTGTTAGTTGTGTTTCCTGACAGAAAACAGTTCCTGGAAAAATCTAATAAAATCTCCCAATTTTGAAGCCTGGACAGTGAAAATATAATATACTCATTTTTTTGGTGGAGCTGGTGAGGTCTGAAACTTTCTCCATTTAGGAGACATCAACAACAACCATTTAACCACAGACCTCGGAGATCTCCTGTGTTTGTTCCAGTACACCTGGGCTACATTGACACTGCAGGCAAATCAGACTTTTTTTTGCCCATATGTGAACAGCACAATCCATTTTTTTTAATAAATCCAATCCAGGCCACTTTCAATTGTAGTACTAAATCAGATGAATATACAATATTTTTAAAAGTGACCTCAGTCTGAACAATCATGTACAAATATTTATTACATGTTGCTGTGCTGATATTGGGTTCATGTCTTCTATAATCAAAGGTACTTGCAAATACTTAATTTTTACATTCATGTCACCACTTTGAAGCTTTTTTTGTGATACTTCATTGTTTTGGCTGTTAACCAACATAGCTCTTATACCGGGGTTATGTGTGAATATTAGGTTGCTCATTAAGTTTAAACATGAAATTTATTCAAACTTGCCTTCAAATAAATAGATTGTTAATCCTAAAATGCATCCTCTGAGCATGTACCAAGTGGTTGAGGTTGAGCAACTTCATAAACTCACACACAGTTAGCTTAACTTCTAGTTTTGTATTAGTTCTCCTATCAGTATGTTTGTTTCTCTAACAAATACTTTCTCTGCATTAATGGTGATTATAGTACTCATTCAAACTGAGAAAGTAGTAAAATAAACACAATCATGCAATGTAACTAAATTAAAAGCTCTAGAAAATCATTTAGAGGATGTCTTTCCCACCCCTTGATTTATGGAGCCTGTTTTGGGGGGTTACTTTGATTAGTCACAAGCTCCATTACACCGCAGGCAAGGATTTCCTAGACATCAGATAACATGCACGCTTGTGTAGCAACAAGGCCAACCTCTGGTAGCTTTGAAAGTGTAATATTTATTAATGCATTGGTCTGACTGCTGTGAAATGCTCTCAAGTCATGTGGTTGTGTGTGCTTAGGGAAGAGTGGTGATTAGTGAGACTGTAGACAATGTGCTGATTCAGTGCTTTGTAAATTGTGCTTCTATGCCTCATAGTCAAAACCATAGCCACTTTTCTTCTCGCTGCGATACCAAGTGGCTTACACAGTTGGAGCAGCCAATTAGTTTCAGTAAAAGTGGTTGATAAAAGCCACAAATGCAGCATGACTAATTATGTGTATTGGTATTATTATGCCCGTTTATGTATTGCACTGATGTACAACGTAATCATGCTTCATCATTTGCTAAGTATCCCTTTTGGTGAGTATTAGTAGTTATCCAATTTCAAATTCATGTGAGCAAAGGAATTTTATCAAAAATCTCTTAGAAGTTCAGTGAATGTCAATATCTTCCATGTGATACTTTGATCTAACTATCTCAGCAACTCTAAAAATAGAATAAAAGAAATATAAGCTATTGGACAACCCTTAGCTTGTAATCAAAGAAGCCCCTCTGAGAAAAGTCATATGACAAAAGATAAGGGCCTTCAGACTATCCAGCCTCTCTTTAACTCTTTCCTATTTGCTGTGTTTGAAGCCTGATATTTGACGTACACCTGATAATCTCTCGCTCAACATTAGCTGACGTTTTCTGAGAGCGCTCTCTCCACCCTCCTCTCACTTCCCTTGAACATTTCTTTGCTCATTTTCGCTGAGATCCCAGGGCTGATGTCTACCACTGATAAAGCCTGATCTGCAGTAATTACACAGGGTAGAATTGGATCTGTCTCTGGCTGTAAACTGGGATTTCCACTTAGCCTTGTCCCTCATGCTGTGCCTGTCCTGTTGATGAGACTCATTACAATGTCTTGTGTAGATCCCTCTTTTGTCCCACACAGAACTGCAACTTCAGTTTTCATTCATATGTCAGGGGCTTTGTTTAATCAGTACAAGTCTCAAGCTTTTTGTTGACAACTTAAGTTCTGTAAGGGTGAAAGGAACATTTGACATTGAGAGCAGAAGACACGACTCCATGCTAGCACATTATTAGCTGAGCATGATCATTTTCCCTCATCTTAGTTTTCTGTAAGACAGGCTGAAGTAAAGGTATTCCAGGTCTGGTGTGTTTGTTGCCTGTATGTCCTACCTGGAGCTTCTCCTATCCGCTGTCACCTGCCACCAAGTGCATGTTTTTGATCAGAAATGAATCAAAATAAAATTCAATATAATCTACTGGTTTCTTTAGCGAGGCTACTTTTTATGAAATGCCATTCCCCATTCAGTCATTCATTTGGAATGCCCACCTTTTCCAGTTAAGGTCACAGGGGGTTGGAGTCTATCCCAGCTGCCTTTGGGCAAGAAGCAGGATTCACCCAGGTTTCCTTGCAAACTCACTCCCTGGGGCAATTTAGAAACACCAGTTAACCTAATATTCACGGTTTTGCACTGCAGGAGGAAGCAGAAGTACTCCGAGAGAAACTAAGGATGCAAATTGAACATGGAAAGGCCCCGACCGAGAGTGGAACCAGGAACCTTCTTGCCGTGAGGTAATGCTGAACATCACACCACTGGGCAGCCCAAATTGGCATTGGATGAATGCAGTTATGACCTGCACTGAACACAAATATAATGAATTGGGTTTAATTGTATTAAAATGATATTATGTATACTCATATATATATAATTATAATTAGATTGATGGTATATTTACTGCCGTGAGTTGAACCTGTAAATAGGTATGTAAATGAAATGAATCAACAAGCCCTTCAGATAAAATGGTCATATGTGTCATTTTTGTCATCCCCGTCATTTTTGTCATCCCCTTCAATATATTTCCATGTGATAAAGTACCGCTAAGGCATGCGACATGTGGGAAATATGTACGCCTCATGTATACATATATGCGTTGATGTCACTGTGAAGACAAAAAATTCCCCAGAAAGAGGGGGGACCATGAGATTGAGACCAATGTACATTCTTTCAGCAAAACAACACTTCACTAAAGCTCACTTCCTGGTTGGGTTTGGAGAAAAAAAATTGGGCTTTGACAATTTATCTGTCGCTGGTGTGGACACCATTCCACAAGTTGCCATGGTTACATGCAAACACAATACGTGTAACCATACTGTACATCGCAATAAAACTGTGTCATTTCTTTTGTTAAGCTTTGGTTGCACTGTCAGTTAAAAGTTAAAACTACTTGGTTATGATTAGAAAGGGATCACGGCAAGGGTTTAAAATGTGACCATCATAGTCATGGACGCCATTTTTTCCCTTCATCTGTAGCTGCTCTCATGACCAGTTGAGGTCAGAATACGTTATTTGAAAGGTCAGATTCATTTGAGTAGTGCAATTTGAACGCAAACTTGGTCCGGTAGAATGTTGGATCCCCCAACTGAACCGAGTCCCCAATCGTACAGAGTCTAGCGGGCTATCATGGTGGGAATTCACCCTTAAAAGATGTTGCTTCTGTACAAATTTAGAATCTTATTGAAGATAGGCAACATAGCACAAAAGTTATTACTTTCATGGGTTGTAGTTCTAAAAGTTTCTGGGACAAAGAGTTGCTCATTGTTATGAAATTCTAAGAAATTTCATAGAATTGTGGGCATTAATGCTGAAAATTGAGTGGATCCCAATAAAGATCAAAAGGAATTACTTCAAAAGTTAATCAAAAATTTTAGGAAAAGGAAGGAGGATTTTTTAAGAGGTTTAGGAGTTCCTTAAGCTCTGGAAAAAATGTCTGGAAGACAAGGAGAGAGAAAAGAAGAATAATGGATGTCAGAGAGCTTAACAAATTAGACCAGTGCAGGGCTCATGTTTGTCAATCAATCAATCATCAGTTGTTTCATGCAAAATGCAACTCTTTATGCTTTATTAAGAAATAAAAAGGAAACAAGCACAAATTGTAACAGAACTGCCAGATTTATAAAATCAATTTGATAATAGTAAATTATTAATAAAATTGAAATTGGAGGTTAAACCAACTGTAGCTGAATTATGCATTTCAAAGGAAAAATACAACTGAAAACCACTAAATACATTTCTGTAGAAAAACTTTAAATCAAGAGCCTGGCAGGGAAAGAAAACTTGGACAAAAAAATTATGAAGAGATGGATTTGACTGAGGAGACTGATTAGTGGGACTGCTAAGGAGAAAAAGAAGTCCATATTCAGGAGAAGGGCATAGAAAAAAGACAGATCTGACACTCACACACCATTTTTGCAAAACTTTTTTTTTAAACACAGTAGCCTACTTTTAAATTAAACTTTTGGTGTACATTTTGAGGAAGTTAGTTTTTGTGTTTGTTTGGTTGTAATCAGAACATATTTACCATTCCACAACTTCAACCCCAACACCAAATATGAAGACAAAGTTGCGAAACATCCCAAAACCAGCCTCATTACACCAGCAACACCAGTTTCCACATATGACTTGGAACAACTGAAATATCATCTGACATCCACAGCACCACTGGATCCAAAGTCATTATAATTGGAAAGGCAGGAGAAATTTTTTGAGATGGCGCTCCAATAGGGGAGGCATTCGTACCCATTGTGTCAATCTTTTACCATGGTAACGCTGGTACCTTTTTTTCCTCCTTTGCACTGAAAGAATTATTTGTACATGAATTATACATTAATTCCCCTTTTTTTAAAGTCAGGCCAGCCTACCTCTGACAGCAGGCAGCAATTAGCAACAATACATTCTGTAATTGGTATTCTGACTATTAAAAATAGTTTGGTAGGTTTGGTAGATCCGAAAAATTTTATGGCAGACTAATCATCTGGGAAGGCAACATTTTTTCCTCAACGATTTAATGGAGCACCACATACAGTTGGTATCAGACAGTATTGTGCTTCCATGCAAATGAAGACGTGGGATATTCTCTGCAAAAAAAACCTGCAATTTGCCCATCCGATCACAGCCTGAGGGATTGTATTAAACAGGTCTTAACATGACAAATTAACCTGACATACATAACTTTGTTTCTCCTTTGATGAAAGACTCATTAGAGCTTTCTCCTTAAAGCAATGCCATGCTTGAGTAAAAGTATGAAAGACATCCAGCATGTACTGAAAAGAATAGAAATGAAGGTAACACTAAATTTAATCCTCTCGGTTGAGCTGCTGTGATTTGGGTGTTGATTAAACCTCCTCCAGATGACCTGGGGTTTTTATTGCGGTGACCGGTGCACCGCCGCAGCTGTTGCTTTTATGCTAAACCCCTCCATGGAGACACCGCTGATTGTAGGATTAGCACGCAGGTCTCCTCCCCTGTTCATTGCTCTCACCTCAGCTGTGTTTCATGACAATTTAGACAGGTCTGTTCCCTAGATCTCTCCTTTAGACATCATTAGGGAGAAGCCAGCGCCACAACCTAATCGCAAGGTATGTGTGCAGATTTCTCCAAAACACATTAAATAATATAATGTACGAGGAAACACTTGCATTCTTTCAGGATATCAACACTTTTGTTAAGGGGAGGCTGTAGCTCAGGAGGGAGAGCAGTCATATGCCAACCGGAAAGTCGACGGATCGATTCCAGGCTTCCCCTGACTACATGTCGAAGTGTCCTTGGGCAAGACACTCAACCCCATGTTGCCTCCCAATGTGCCTATTGGGGTATGAATGTGTGTGATAGGTACACACTCAGTATGTTCAAATACTGTATATAAGGAATGGGTGAATGTGTCATGTAGTGTCAAAGCGCTTTGAGTGGTCATGTGACTAGAAAAGCGCTATACAAGTAAAGTCCATCTACCATTTACCATGCTAAAAAGAAGATAGTTACATGTGAATTATACTGAAAAAAGTTTGAGTCTTGAGGACCTTTGAACTCACACAAGGGAGTGTAGATTTGATTTCTGAGCTGCCAAAAATGAATTAATGAATTTATTCATCTGTAGCCAGGGATAGTCATGAATAACTTGTTGAACTTATGTGGTCAGTTCAGCTTGTTGGTGCTCAAGAAATTTTTTCCAAAATCCTGGCTTACAAACCTCCTAAACTGCCAGCTGATGAAGATATTATTCTAAATAGTTGTTTTTATGATGTGAAGCACTTTGTGATGCGTCATGTATGAAAGGTGCTATATAAATAAAGTTTGATTTGATTTGAAGAAAATTTGAGAGAAACTTACCACTGACAAATAGCTTGCTAGACAGCCAATGGCTTCCAGTTATCTTCTTTGATGGCAGAAACTCATTTATCCCGTCATTCAGGGCAAGCAGGCAGTCTGGAAAATGAAATCCCATCCTTGGGATGTCAATACAAACATCAAAAGGCTCAACAGGAATGTACCATTATTTCTATTTTATGCCAAAAGCAAGCTATAGCGGCCTAGCTGGTAGCAGTACGCCTACTTTGTTTACATTTTTGACGCCCACAAATGTTGCCGACATGCAAGTCACATCATCAGTGATGAAAGCTGAGAATGGTCTATATAGTAAATGAAGGAAAGTCTTTTTGAACCTAAATGACATATTTAGTGTGACAGGAGAATAAGGGTGCATTCACACTAGCGCTGCTGGGCCCGCATTAACCTAACTCTGGTCTGCTTCCAGATTGTACGGTTCATTTGAAGCTAGTTAAACAGAGAAGCAAACTCTGGTTAGCTTGACAACGAGGGTTGTCTATTCAAATGCAACCCTGGTGTAGTTAGCTTACAGTGTGAAAGCAAATGGACCATTCAGTGAACCAAAGAGAGGAAGTGACGTAGAATGCATCGTAGTACAAAATTTTTATCTTGCTGCTGCTTCTGCTGCGACAGCTTCTTGTGAAAACCACATTAGGTTTGAACACCAAAACCCTGAGACTGCATACAATTGGTATTGCTCTGTTCTTTACATGCGCTGAACAAGCCAGCTGAAGGAAAAGGACTAATGTTTTCAGTCCTGGCCAACTGATGAGTGAGACTTTCTTCCACTCTTTCTTCCTGCTTTTGTCTTCTTGATTAGTGGTCGTTTGAGGGAATGTTGTTCCTGGTGAGCAGGTATTGCAACTACATAATGTTGTCCAGGCAGTTTGGTTCACTTGAGTAAAGTGCACTGTGAAAGCAAGCTAAATCAAAGGAAGGTGCAAAACTTTTTGGCTCAGGAATGACTACCCTGGTGTGAATCATGCCCTCTGTTTCTGAACTGCTTGTTCACACCCAGCATAGCTTGCAAACTTGCATAGCTTTTTTTACTCAAGTGTATGTTTGCAGCATTCTCAGCTCCTGCAGAATGTATTTTTTCAATATAAGCCCCTTTCACAAATGTGTTTGCCTTTTTGTTGCAGTTCAGTGTGAGTTGTAAAAGTGCAAACGCAGAATGGGAGGGTCAGACTTAACCCATCTCTGGTATGTCTCACAGCTGACAAAAGAGGTAGTAACAGGCAGAAAGCGCCCAACTCATGTGAGTTTTCATGCATCAAGCTGGTATCGCGGCACGAGAGTGTGAAGTGGGAAGGTTGCACAATATGTGCAATTAGCATGTCAAATAAAAGAGTAAACAATCAGCATTAAATTAGGCATAGTAGATGATTTGGTGCTGAACATTTTAACATCATTGTGTGTAACACTGTATGCTACGTCTAGCTAACCGGGAAAAGGGTATGAGTAAAAAATCAGACCCACATTTACATGTCACACTAGACACAGACTTGCCTGTGTTAACGTCACACCCCCTCCAATTCCTCAATGCCATAATGATGTGTGAAAAGACACACTGGCATGCTTGCTTGGTTCATTTGCAAATGGGCAAAGAGCCACATCATTGAGGCTATATGGCTGAACTGATCTGTGAAGGTGCTATTCACATCAGCCCTCTGCAATGGGGCTATCTTCTGGTTGAATATAAGTTAGCTTGAGCAGGAGGGGTTGGACAGGGCAGACAAAAAAAATTCATAAGAGGACGAAGTACCAAAAATTTTAAACAGCAAAGAAGCATGGATGAATAGCTTGTACATTCTCAGGCAAATGCTGTGGACTATCTACATTGTCTTAATTTATGTATTTTCCACAGCAGAATGAAGCTAATGCACTAACAGCACTAACATAACCAGGAACATACCACAGCTCAGACTGTTTCACACATTTCTCATGCTGCCCCCACATGTCATCAAAACATGTAGCTGCTCATTTGCTTAGCCCCAACCCGGACAGGTTGCTGAAGTTTGGTCAGAACCTTAAAAGGCTATCTATTCTGTTTTTTTTTTGGGGGGGGGAGTATGAAAATAAGCACCTCCAAATCCGAGACCATGGTCCTCAGCTGGAAAAGGGTGGATTGTCCTCTCCGAGGGATGGGGTCCTGCCCCAAGTGGAGGAGTTCAAGTCTCTCTGGGTCTTGTCCACAAGTGAGGGAAGGATAGAGCGAGAGATCAACAGATGGATCGGTGCGGCGTCTGCAGTGATGCAGACTCTGCATCAGTCATCGTGGTGAAGAAGGAGCTGAGCCAAAAGGTGAAGCTCTTGACTTACCCATCGATCTACATTCATACCCTCACCTATGGTCACGAGCTCTGGGTAGTGACCGAAAGAGCAAGATCGCATATAAAAGCGGCCGAAATGAGTTTCCTCCGCAGGGTGGCCGGGTACTCCCTTGGAGATAGGGTAAGGAGCTCAGTCATTCGCAGGGCTCAGAGAGCCACTACTCCTATGCATTGAGAGGAGCCAGATGAGGTGGCTCGGGCATCTGGTTAGGATGCCCCATGGATGCCTCCCTGATGAGCTGTTCCAGGTATATCCCATCAGGAGGAGACCTCGTGGAAGACCCAGGACACACTGGAGGGGACTACATCTCTCGGGTGGCCCGAATCCCCATGGATGAGCTGGCAGAAGTGGCTAGGGAAAAGGAAGTCTGTGCTTCCATGCTTGATCTGGTGCTCCAACAGTCGGATCCCAGATAAGCAACAGGAAAAAGGATGGATGTGTGAAGTATTTATGAACACCAAGTGTCTTTCCTGCTGTAAACTGAAATTATTTTCCACTGTTAATATGATGGACATAGTAGAGGTTATTGCTGCCATCTAAAAATACTCAAACATCGAAAATATATCAGCAGTTTGAGCAAATACTAATGAATTTTAAATCAGTAAATGAAGGCAGTAAATCTGCGGTAATGGAGTAAATTTACATTTATAATAGCCAAACAATGCCAAAGTCAAATAATGATAGTAAATAAATGCACTTTCATCAAGGGTGAGCTATGTTCATTGATGGGTGTTCCAACTTTAGTAACAAGCATTTTCCCAAAGATAAATGACAATTATAATTATTGTAACTTGCTATTGTCTACATCCAGAAGTCACAAACCCATTCTTTTTAAATAAGTTATAAACATTTTAAATGCTAATTATTGTAAAGTATGCACAAGCATTTCTGAACTAACTGCACTCATGGCCTTGTTTTTCTGTAGAGCTGAATCCCAGAGGCAGAACCAAAACTGCTGCAATGTCTGCTTTCATCACATGATGCACTCTGGTCTGAAGATTTTTTCCTTTGCTCTTCCATACACGGTCACTGGGAACAAAGCAAACATGATCCGTGACACAGTGTTTGCATTACATTTTAACCTTTTTTTTTAATTC
The DNA here is from genome assembly GCA_028567055.1 of Leptatherina wallacei. NCBI lineage: Eukaryota > Metazoa > Chordata > Actinopteri > Atheriniformes > Atherinidae > Leptatherina > Leptatherina wallacei. The sequence continues at coordinate 33,105,249 of JAOXYM010000001.1, forward strand.
ATTTTATTATGAGAGTAGGAAGAAAGAAGTAAAGAAGGAGCCTCACAACAAGAGGGTCGCTGGTTCGAGCTTCAGCTAGGGAGGGGTTTGAACAGAGGCCTTGGATTTGCATGTTCTCCCCGTGTACGAGTGGTCTGTATGCATCGTTTAAAGTTACCCATGTTTGGTTAATGTCTAATTTCTCCCTAAGTGTGAGTGTGAGGGTTGTTTGTCTCTCTGTGTTGGCCCTGAGATAGACTGGTGACCTGTCCAGGGTGTACCCTGCCTCTCGCCTGCTAATTGCTGGGATCGGCTCCAGCACCCTGCAACCCTGAATTGGACTAAGCAGTACAGAAAATGAATGGATAAACTATGAGAGTTTAATTTATCCATTCATATGCAGAGTTGACAGGAAGTTGCATCAACATTCTGCCTTGCTGTGTAAAGCTCTGGGATGCTGAACATTTGGGTGATTATTCTCTGTGTTGACACCTTTACAAGCTTTAAAGGAGACATATTATGCAAAAATCACTTTTATAAGTCCTTGGATTAGTCTCTTACAATGTTCTAAGTCACGA
>JAOXYM010000001.1:33144609-33154653 GCA_028567055.1 Leptatherina wallacei
CTGAGCTTTGTGACATGGTGCATTATCCTGCTGGAAGTAGCCATCAGAAGATGCTCCACTGTGCTCATGAAGGGATGTACATGGTCAGCAACAATAATCAGAGAGGGTGGGCTGGTTAAACCAGGCCATGTTGGTACTATGGAGACCACAATGTGCCAAGAAAAATATCCTCAACACTACACCATCAGCAACCTGAACTGTTTATCCAAGACAGGATGGATCCATGCTTTCATGATGTTTCCGATCAATTTCTGAGTCTAGCATCTGAATGTGGAGCTGAAATGGAGACTCATCAAACCAGACAATGTTTTTCCATCTTATATTGTCCAGTTCTGGTGAGTCTGTGTGAATTGTAGACTCAATTTCCTCTTCATAGCTGACATGAGTGGTACCCGGTGCTGTCTTCTGCTGCTGTAGCCCATTGTGTTGTGTGTTCAGAGATGCTATTCTGCATACCTTGGTTGGAACCAGTGCTTATTGGACTTCCTGTTGCCTTTCTATCATCTCCAACCAGTCTGCCCATTTTCCTCTGACTTCTGACATCAACAGGACATTATGGTCCAGACAAGGGGTAGGTGATATTGAGTATACTTAATGTATCCTGAGAAGTTTTACATGGGATTTTCTTCGTAGTTTAGCTTCTCTCACAGCAGACAGACAGCTCACTCCCCCGCCCATCCATAAACTCTCCTGAGCATATGGTGCGTTCAGTTTGACTCGGAAGTCGGAACTGGGAATGATGTCATAACCCAGTTAAGAGCATTCACGTTTACAAAGTCGTAAGCCTTTGAAAACCAACATGGACGCCACCAGGATCCCCTTTGTTTTGCTTGCACTCTAACTTTAACAGAAGACTTTTAAACCAGTACATGGACATTATCATAGAAGAATATGAAATGACTTTGTTGTTTGTTTACTCTTGGTTTCACTGTTGATTTGCTAGGCAGCCATCTTTACTGAGTAAACTCGGAGTAGGTGGGTCTGCTTCAACTTTCCAAGTCGGATTTCTGACTTCGGGGAGGCGTTCACGTTGTATTTCCGACTGGGAACTCAGAAAATCCGACTTCCGAGTACAAATCGAACGCAGCATTAGTATGCATGATGTTTCAGGAAAGAGAGACAGAAGGATGGAGACATGCTAGCTATATCACCCAGCCCGTGTGCAGACAACTGCTGCACACAGGGTAGTTTTCCCTTTCAGACTATTCTCTGTAAACCCTAGAGATGGTTGAGTGTGGATAATCCCAGTAGAGCAGCAGGTTCTGAAATACTCAGACCATCAACCATGCCACATTCAGTCAATTAAATCCTGTCTTCCTCATTCTGATGCTCAGTTTGAACTTCAGCAAATCGTCTTCACATGTCTACATGACTAGATGCATTGACTAGTGATTGGTTGATTTGCTATGTGTTAATGAACAGCTGTGTCTAGTAAAGAGTCTGATGAGAGTACTTTAGCAAAAGTATCCATTACAAGATGACTCTGTAGTGGCTTTTATTAGTTTTATTAGAAAGGTAAGTCAGTGTATCTCTTTTCAACAAAGAAATAACTATAGTTTGAATAATGAATTAATAGTTTGTAGAGTTAAGTTTTACTACCATATAACAGCCTGCTCTGTTGTATAATAGTTGAAATTTTCCAGTCACTTTTCAGCTCTTGCTTTTTTTAGGTCAAACTTTAAAAGGATTAAGTATAGAGAACATACCTACATTTTTTTGTACTGAATATCACAAAACATAACATAACACGAAACATGCAGTTTTTTTATCAGTATATTTTCTTGGCTTCAGTCTCCGTTTCATGCGGTCTTGTAGGACATTGTGTGCTGTGGCCTTTACCAAGCGTCCCTTTCCGTTCACTCTGTCTGCCTTTTTAGCTTGGCCAGAAGCCCAAAGTGGCTTGTAATCCTTGATCTCTGAGGTTCAGTGAATTACCACACATCTAAAAAAAAAGAAGACTCAATGACCAGCAGATTATCAGGGCTTCTGACAACGTCAGCAGCAGCAGTAGCGACTGTTGCAGCCCGGGGAAGAAGGCCAGTCAGCCAAACCCAGTGAATTTCATAATTTGAATACTGAAGGCCTTCATCCAAGTATTGATATGCAGCAGAGCAGCCAGGGACAGCGAAGATGAGCCGGAAGGTGGTGGTGAAGCAGCACGTAGTACCAAAGTTGAAACTGTTCAAAACTGAGACGCAGCTCAGCTCAGAGCTGCAGAGTTGTCTGTGTTTATGAGCTGTCTTTGATCTTTATAACCAGCCAGGAGATGATTGACAGACTGACAACCTTTCTTCATTTGAAATTGAAGCCTGACCCTTACTGTGCTTGACTGTAACTGTGCTGTGACGGTTTTTGCCTCAGGATTTAAACTTAAAAAAATGGGAAAGAAAAAAGAAACAGAATTGCTCTGTATTCTTTTTCTTTTTTTCCCAGCTAGTTTGAAATAAATCAAATATTAACCATTTACTCACACAGCTTGAGAGTTTAAATGAACTTGATTCTTCCCATTGTGCAGTCATCATTTGCTTTCCTGAATAACCAGTTTCTAGTTTCACAAATCTTCTCAAATCACACTGGACAAATTTTTTTTTCCAGGCAAATATCTTTGCTTGGAAAGCTGAGCTTGCAAGATGTCGGCTTTTTGTGAGACTATGTTTTCACCGAGATGGAATCGAAGGCAGCGGACCAGAAAAAGAAATAAAAAAGTCTTTTACCCAAGCCAGCCCCACTGAGGTTAAGACAGCCAGTGGGCAAGGCCTAATCATTTTCACTGTCCAACACAGATGCAGACCCGTTAGATCTATACTGCAGTTTCCAATGGATGGTCACATCTTTCACTCGCTGCAGTATAGAAAGATATTACAATCTTACGGACACACGACTGAAAAGAAGAAAAACACATGTAGGCTCTCAATGGTCTAATTTGATTTGAAATAAAAACACATACCGCGGACAAAATGACAGCTGTAAGGAAAGGAGTAGACTTTGTTCAAATAAATGGCAGCTCACAGTGTATTTCATTACAAACTATGTATCGTGAGTGGAAAACTGCATGCATGATGTACTTAAAAGATTGTATAACTTCCTGAAAAGAGCATACAGTGGAATATTTTTTACATTCAATTTAATCTGAACTAAAAATCTTGAGGAGAGTCCTGTCTGTTGTGTTACCTAACTACAGTGTGTATTTGTTTGTTGGAAGGATTTTTAATTGTTTCCAAAGTCCACAGACACAGTAGCAGAAAGAAGACATATTCAGTAGCTACTGAATGAAATCCAAATTGGACATTTGTGTTTTCCATAGGATACATTACGATACCTTTGGTTATCACAGCGCACCATCAAACATTTAGTCTGCCCAGAACCACACAACATAGAATTTGCTAAACGCGAGCATGTCAAAACACGAAGCTATATCACCAAGATACACATCGGAAGTTTTTGAAACTATGTACTGCATTCTGATTTTGTCAAACTGTAGTACACAAAATGATGTAATCAGTACAAAAACTTTTGCAAAATACTCAGTATGTTAATATTCCGCAGTTGGAGTACTTATTTTATGATCACTCTTCGTTGTATTATGTATTCCATAATGCAATGAGCTGCAGAAGTGGCAAGATGGAAAGGTTTAGTTATTTATTATTCTAAGTTGAATTATTCCATTACACTTGAATGGCACAGAAGACATCTGACAACTTGACTGTTTCTGTCAGATAAGTAAGTTGAATTATTTACAACTTCTCCCGAATATGCAGCCATGTTACTGGCTTTGTATTTATTTGTGCAATGACTAAAAATAAATGGTTGTAAATCATATTTTAATTGAAATGGACAGTAGAGTCAACAAAACAACAACAGCAACAAGGATAGCAGCAAACAATGTTGTTGGGGTCACTTTCAGAGACCTGAAAGATGAAAACGTTGACAGTGTTTTCTCCTCGGGGATGCTGAAAGCTGCACAGCTCTAATGCTCATCTTCACACCTTCTTTTATTGTCATTCAAATTATTTATTGTAAAAATATGTAAAAGTCAAATCACATGCTTTATTAATTCCCTGTTTGCTGTTCATAATAACATCTTTTATGTGATCTTACTGGTGGTGCAGGAAGCCCGATCATCCTGAAACCACCCACTCCTTACAATAGCTTATCACCTATTAAATTAACATGTTAGGCAGTAAATTAATGATATTAGACATACAAATACAAAATGCTTCATATTACTGATTATGTCTCTATGGTTTGTTCTTCATTCTCTTGGTCGGTCCTCTCAACTTCTCTTGACATAAACACATTTTGAGATCTGGAAACAGCTGGACTTTATCAATGTTTACTGGTGGTTTGGATGCCAATATTGTTATATATTTGTAGTCGTTCAGATTCTTACATATCAGTTTACATTGAATATTTGAAATGGTCTCCCTCTCCCCGGCAACACATCCTTGTAGGGATATAGTACTGATGGCATAACTAGCCTAAAAAACAAACAAACATCAGATTAACATCATAGGAAAACACTTCAAACTCTCCAGTGCAAACAATTGCTAATGGAAAAAGATTAAAAATGAATAATATGTACTTAAATACAAATTAAGAACTACATTAGCAGTGGGATTGGGATCCCGTGGGTCCTGCGATTCTTGATCCAAATTGTGCAGGTGTTGGGGGTTTTCATGTTGATACGAGAGGAATTTAAGTTGAGATCCAGCAGAGACAACAGCGCTGGCCCCCTTTAAAGCCCGACCCATGAAAAAATGCCCATAAAGTGATGCAAAAGGTCTCAGAAACTGTATGTATCAGATAGAATACATACAACATTATAGGGCTAACTAGCTTAAACACAGTGCTGGAATAAACAAAAAAAAGTTAAAAGAATATGAGAGAGGGACTTACTAAGGTTAACAATTATTTTTACCCATTCAGGTATTTATTTATTTTTTAATGTGCATTCTTAAAATAAAAAAATACATGTAAAAAAATATATGTGATTTAGTTTGCTAACAAAACTTTGCTTCAGTGGTTTCTGTTGCAACATCATCATAGATGTTTTTATTTGACAGGCCGGGCAGAGCACATTAAAAGACAAAAAGAAAGGAACATTTCTAAATATGCCAGGTTTAGCCAAAAGGCTAGTTTTCATCTGTTGTCCCTGCAGGTCTTCCGAAGGCTCCCTGGAATAAGGAAAAAGAGAAATGGAAAATTGTGAGGAAAATAAATGATCCATCAATCTAAAAATATTTATCAATGAGATAAAACTGATCAAAAAGGGATGAAAACAGATAACAATTAATGATAGCATTGTGAAAATCTAGTCACCATAGAGACAAAGCCACTGAATCACAGAGAAAACTAACTACATCTATTCATTTAGAGTTGCTTTATTTTAAGAAGCTGCTAGTTTCATCAGTCAGACGTAGCCATGCAGTCACATGACCACACACAACCATGAACATATGCAGCAGCTTCCTGTCTCTGTGATGTCACCTTTCTCCTCCAGAAAGTCAGCAACGGCTAAAACACCAACAGAAACACCAAAGTGTTTCTAGACAAAAGAAAATAAAGCTGCCTCGGTTCCTGGTGGATCGTTACAAACCATGAACGCTTGATACCAGACCAGGGCTTCCATCAAACTCACGTATTCCAGCTGGAGGCTGTCCTGAAGAAGATTATGGGGAAAAATATCAGTCCACGTCCACCAAACAACTTCTAGGAGAGGCTAAAGAATAAAATAAATAATAATAATGATAATAGAAAAGATGTTTATGGTGCTAAACGGAACTGGTTGACAAGTCTCATACAGAGCTCCTCGATGCAGCTGGTAAAGGTTCGAAAACGAGCCTGTAGGTCACCCCCTCTGTCTCTGACCCCTTCGCCTGTCCAGCATCTGTGTCATAAAAGCCTCTAAAGCCAAAATCATATCTTTAAAATATATTTACTGGTGAAATTATATACATCCACCACATGGAAAACATGAGGTTGCAAAGTAAAATACAGATATACTGAAAACACAAAATTTAAAAGAATACAAAGTAGTTTCATTAAATGCTGCATAAGCTAATCAGTCACTATACATTTTCTATGTGAATTAGTGTTAGCTACCAGCTATCATATGAATGGTCAAGATGGTCTAAGTAACTAAGTTGTTTCTATTAAAAAAATTAATTAATAAGATGTTGAAATCAAACAGTTACAATTTAACTTTTCACTAAATACTTTTTTACTCTTGGCTTATCTTTAGGATAATTACTTATTATATTTACATTATATGTACTTTTACTACATTTACTATATTTACATGAGTACTGTTATTTTGTAGTAACACTACTATTACTTCAGTACAATTAGTGGCTTCTCTACCTAATCACTGGGTGCTGTATGCCACAGTGCTTATGAGATGATTTGCATCAGTGGTTCTTTTTTACCCCCTGGATACTCCAACTTGCATCAAAAGAGCTGCACCCCCTTCATATCCATACTTACACAAGCTATGTGTGTATAACTGCACCTGCACACTGAAAGAATTATTTCCTAAACTTTCCAGATTTTTAAGTTTTTATTTTCAGATCTGCAAGGTCTCATTCTGTTGACTGCAGGTCAGCTTTCAAGGTCAAAAAGTTTAACACTATTTTTAAGGAAAAAATATGATTACACGTTGTCAGTATTTGTTCTTTTTTCCCCGCTTTCTTTTAAATCAATCAGTCTTCTCATCATATTCAGTTATTTTGTGGCCACTGATCTTCTTACAGGCTCTGTGATTTACAGCATTTCCACTGGGAACTCTGAGAATTCAGCTTCTTTTTGAGCATTCAGCACACATGGATATCATTAGAACCAAAATTAATCGATCCAGTGAACAGGATAACACCGCTCGCAGGAGAAAATACAGCTTGTAAAGCAATAATTTTTGTTGCAAAGCCATTTACGGGGGATTGTCAGTCAACACATCTGTGTTAGTTCTTTTAAATGGCGCCATCTACGTCTCAATCTTACGCTTAATGTCTGTGTGTTCACTCCTCAACAAGCAGCTTGACAGCAGCATCCCTCCTCATTTCCCTCAGAGGGTCCAAGTTCTGCACGCTTGAGGAACCTCCTCACGCTGTGAAAACAGTAACCTGGGTGAACTTGTCTGTCAGTCAGAAAAATAGACTCTTAGGAGATATTACACTTCTATACCTGGCTGCTCATTGACTTGGAGCTGTCAGTCTGGATCCAGCTGCTTCGTATTTTATTCCAATTTATCACACAAGCACCTGCCCATCCTCTCTCATGAATCAACTCTTCTTCTCTTAACAGATGGAAACAAAGAAGTGATTATATTGATGCATATGGCAAGTTTTTTTTTATTTTAAAAAGAAGTACACTATGAAACTAATTAAAGGCCACACTCTTTCAATGCAATCCTGCATCAATATCACAGGTTTACTCTAATATTGTATTAAACAGATGCAAATGTAAAGATGGTGAGATTTACAAGACAGCTCATAACAGGTGTTGATGAAACAGGAAAAATACAAAAAAATATGCAGATTTCACTCAATATAAAAAATACACCTAACAAACACTTAGGGAATAACAGACTTAGGTTAGTTTGGATGTCCCTGTACATTATCCCACCAGAAATAGCAGTTACATGCCAGACTGTGGCCACAAAAGGATTGAAAATGTCTGCAACAATACTCTTGGTTCTAAGGGTTAACACCAATAAATGACTGAGGGTGTTTTGGACCTTTTTTAGATTATAAATTATGCATAATATAAGATTATGCATAATATAAGATTTGTGGAGTATTTTACACACCCTTGTGTACAGTACAACAGTACAAAGCACCTTGAATTGTCCTGAGCACCCTTGTTACCATGAAATGTTCTATTTGCTAGCTCAAGTGGCTTGAAAGGTTATGCAGTTTTTCCAAAACTGTTCCTCCGACTAAAAATAAAGAGGATACATCTTTTTTTTCTTCCCTTCCCATGACCCATTCTTTAAAAAATCTTGTTGTTAAGTGATCATTTCCCTTTTTCTGTGCGATACGAGATGCCAGCACAAAGCCGGAGACAGTGTTCCAGATTGTGGCTTTGACACTGACTGGTAGAATATGCAAATAAGGAATAATTTTCCTCAAATAGCAACAGTTTGCATGCATCATGTGACACTGATCCATGCTCAGGGTTAAAAGGCCAAAGTGTGTCCAAGATGTCCAAAATCCTACACAGCCACTAGCAGCATAAACTGTTGGCAAAAAGCTGGTTTGGTCCTTGGTTTGAGCTATTGCCTTTTGAGGCTTAGTGTTAAAAGCACCTGAGGCTCCCAGTCAGCAGGTGTTTATGTGTTTCATGTGTAGGTGGTGATGGGTTAGTGTGCATTAAGGAATTCTAAATGTTAAATTTAGGTCAGTAATGAATAGACGGGAAGACATTCTGTGAGTGAGCGTCTCACCATCACAGACACACTTACATTTAAAAGCAGATTTACCTGGACTGTCTAAATGACTTTCCTCTTACCATTGATTCACTAACCATTGCTACAGTGTGTTTATGCGGTAAAGCTGTACTGGAGATTGCTACATTAAATATTATTGTAGTTAAAGTTAGTCTGTTGGTGTTTAGTGTCATTTTTGTGTTCCTGTGTTCCCTGGAGTCCAGCTCTTTATGGAATATAATGCAATGCTATAGCATTTCTATAAATTGCACTGCACTAAGTGTAACTGTGGAAGGCACTTTACTAAAACTGGCACTATGGGTGCAGCTAATGTTTCTCCCTGAGGAACAAATGGACATTCATTAGATTCTTTCCTTTGCAATAAGTATGTAAAAAAACCACATTATGAAAGGCCTGATTATGTGGACCAGGACCACGGTTGCTATTCACTCTGTGTTACTCCCCCCTGAGCACAGTACAACAGTACAAAGCACCTTGAATTGTCCTGTACATGAAATGTGCTATACAAATAAACTTGCTTTGCCTTAAAGTTGCACAACTGAACTTTTGCAGATTTCCGCCCCTAAAAAAGGCTAATTTAGTATCCTGTCTCTTCTCTGAGCTGTTTCTACCGAGTAAAAGTCAGTCCAATATTGACTCTTGTCACTTTTTCTCTTTTTTTCTCACTTCATCCGAAAATGTCCTGTTGAGTTTCTGGCCGAATCAGCCGTGGTGTGAACTCTAAATGGCCAGTGTGTTGCTATCCAGTTGCTGGTGTGTGATCAGTGCTGTAAAGCAAAACACAGCTGTCATGTGATACTCCGAGCTGGAACACAAAGTTGCAGTTCTCAGCTCTAGGACCCCCCAGGGTAACAACAGCCCCAGGAATGGGCATAAGTGTCAAAATGAGTCAGAAGCACAGAGTCTTAAGATCAGAAACTCATGATTGCTTGAACCTCCAATGGATGCACAAGCAAATAATTGCAAGTTTACAAATCTGTCCCTAATTTGAAAAAAACTCTAAATTCCTCCACAATGACGTTGGAAACTAAACTTCATATAGAAATACGTACTTTAAAAATCTTGCTGCTAAAGAAGGTTCTGTAAGATGTTGAATCATGTGGTTTTTCACGTAGTGCTTCTGCATTTTGACTTTTGTTAAATATTGTAATATACTATGTTTATATGTTTTTGTTAAATACTTTTCAATGTGTTTTATTCGTTAATGACGGAAAAGTGACATTTGTTGCATTTTAAATACTGAAAAAACACATTAACCCTTTAAAAACGGAGCGGGCCGCAGGGCGGCCCCCGGAAGTTCCCGATTAGCTTAATCCTGATTAAACTGTCATAAAACAAAAACTATAATAGCTAGAGAAATCATTTTATCTCGCCATTCAATACGTTCCGTCGTTACAACTCAATGATGTCATCACGTTACGCTACGTGCGGTACAAAACGGCGATGTAAACACCAGGTGGCGCCAGGAAGTCGTGGGAGCACTCGGTGGAGCAGCAGCCGTGGTTGTCAGAGATGGAGAGATAGATAGAGAGAATATATTAGTCTGTAGTCTTTAGTGTATTTTAGACAGTTTTACCTGGTTTTCAGGAGGCTAGTTTTCATAA
>JAOXYM010000001.1:33247305-33261157 GCA_028567055.1 Leptatherina wallacei
ACAGACTGGCGACCTGTCCAGGGTGTACCCTGCCTCTCGCCTGATACTTGCTGGGATAGGCTCCAGCCCACCCGCTAGCAGAAGCTCATAGAACATCTTAAGCTAACACCTGAAGCACATCATTGATTTTCTTGTGTCTGGGATTCCTGGAGCAATAATATTTCTCAGATGTCTTGATAATTAAATAATCTCTTTCTACACCTACGCTGCAGTATTTGTAAAATATTGATCAATGTCAATTATAACATGCTCTAAACTTTACTTCCATGAGAATAAATGGATGTCCAATAGATGTGCGAAACTCAGCCTTCCATGTTTTATGTATAAATGTCGAGAGGTTTGATAAATACAGTAATTGTGCTAAGAAGCTATCTTAATAGTAAAACTGATAGCATTTTAAACACAGTTAACTGATAACTTCACAGTTGTAATCAGCCAAGACTGGCATTGAAATAATGTGAAGCTGCATAATGTACGTAGGCCTACACAGTAGTTCAGATATCTTTTAACGGTGCCTTTCACAAAAAATCACAGTAATACAAGCCAACCTTCTTTTTTTGTTAAAGCATCCCTGTTGTATTGTTGTCAGTAATTCTATCCTAAGTCCCTGGAGCCAAATCTGATCCATTTATCACTGTTCCATGTTTTTATTCCCACCCGTTACTCAGACTACAGCAAGGTAACAGCAAAAACCTGGTGATTGAGAAAGTGGATGCTCCCTTCTTAAAATCTTAGCATGATGTTGAGTTCTGTTTTTTGTTTGGTTCACTCTGAAAATAGAGAGGGATCAGTTTGTTCTCCACCTGTTGTCATCAATGAAAACATGTAAATGAATATCACTCCATCACTTTTGTCACCTATATAGAGACAGGACAGGGACAGAGAGGACAGAGACATCTACTGAATCTGAAATATTTAAGTCTGACCCTCAAAAATATGGAGTTCTATTATTCAAGTAACATAAACAGCTAAAATCATGTTAAAAAGAGGATATGGACATCCAGAGACAGAGAAGGTGAAGCAGAAATTTGTGGAAAGAGACCAAACAAATCAAGATAGAAGAAGCAGCTCCTTCCACTAGTGGGTCTGATTTAGGTTAGAAATCCACAGGACCAGACAGATGACACTGAACAGCTGCTCACAAGACAGTTTGGGTTCACAGAAGTCAACATTTCATTCCTTCCTATGGCAATAATTAAAGTGGAGACAGCCAAGATAAGTTTGGAGTTCATAACGAGTAAATAAAGAGTTTCATCCTTTTATAGCTTTTCCATCTGTTCAGATTTCAGTCTGAGCTTTAAATGAACTCTGGGTTATTTTGTTTTATTCTAGTAAAACTACAGGGTAAATTCATATCCTGGTTGAGTCAATCTGTAGAGCAGCGATGGTGACCTGTGACAGGCTGCTCGGTGGCTAGTTGCATCACAGCATGAAGGTTCCTGGTTCAATCTTGGCTGGGGCCTTTTTATGTGGACTTCATGTTCTCCCTGTGCATAAACTACTTCCCTCCCACTGTCCCAAAAAAATGCCTGTTAATTGGTGATTCAATATTGACTCTAAAAGGGAATTTGAATGACCCCAACTAGGATAAAGCAGGTATAGAAAATGAATGAACAGACCTGGAAGTTATCTAATAGGAAGTGGATTTAGGTGGTATGTCGCTGACCTTAACCGTGATGTAATTAATACCACAACCAAGTACATTATGATACCTAACCATGACATTTCTAATACCTAACTCTAACATCACAGTTTTAATACATAGTCCTTGATCAGGTAGTTTATTTGGTGTAAAACAGCAATGAAAAGCAATTGAATTCCCAAGGAAACAGATTGGAAAAAACAGTATTTTACAGTAAACACAGATTAAAGTAAAGTTTTTGGACTGAAACAACATGTAACATCGTGATCCCAACAGCAGAATGCTAACTGGACATTTCATAGTCAAGCAACTTGAAGACGCTAATGGTCAGGACTTGGCAGGTCCTTCACTAGGCAGTTGGTACAATTAATCTTAGAAGAAAATGAATCCAAAGATGAAATGTATGTGACTGTACCATGTTTTTCCATGAGACTGCACTGATGTTTCCTGAACCCCAGCGTTCAAATTGTGTCCAACATGAATCAGGTGCTTCCTACTCCCATCTCCTTGTAAGTCCTGTAAATGGCAAACCCTACAGGGGAGTGAAAGAAAGAACAATCTGATCACATTTCTTTAGTTTGCTGGGACTCCAGGGTTAGCACTGATTACATTGAGACCACATTGCTAACTGCTAGTATCTCCATATTTAATGTAGAGAAAAGAAAATGGTGTATGTCTTATTTAAATGTAATTAGGTCTGTTAGTGAGATGTAGACTGGGCAGATGTTTTATTCAGAAAAGGCCTGAGTACATTAAACTGGGTCAATCTATGTCAAAATCTGCTAAAATTACGTTGAGCAAATCAAGAATCTGAGCAGCCAAGGATTCATCTTTAATCAAACCAAATCAAATCAAACTTTATTTGTATAGCACTTTTCATACATCACGCATAAAAACATAAAAACAAACATAAAAAAAATAATAAGTATAAAATATCAAAGATCAATAGCACACACCTGAACTCTCTTTTTCACTTTCCACACATTCCTCATCACACACTCGCTCACTCACGCACACACACATACACACTAACCCAATGCAAACACATGATGCCACCCTTCTTTGCATAAAAATAAAAATCTGCCTTCTAATTTCTGTCTCTTTAACTGAAACTATTACATAAAAACATAATTTGAGCAAAAAGACAAATGGCTTGACACCGCTGTGAGGAAACGATATCTTAGGCACCCGTCCACACCAGGAGCCGTCCCACCATTGACCACAGAGGGCATCGCCATGGAAACGGCCAAGGCCAGGGCAGGCCAGGGCCCCCACCACAGCCATAGGACTGCAGCGCAGAACCCCCGCCAACCACCCCGATCAAGGCGACCCCCGCAGCGACGTCCCTGCAGACCGATCAGGCATAGCTCCCGACGTGGAGGATCCCCATTAGGAAAACACTGGAAAAAACATAAAAATAAAACAGGATGAAATAAATAAATGAGTATAAATAAACCTAAAAGCAATAATAAGAACAACAAAATCAAACATAATATGTAAATACATAAAAAGTACATCATAAAATCAGTTAAGAACAGACATATAAAATAACTAAATAAATTAAATAAAAGAAAAATTCTAATAAAAGCTAAGCTAAAAGGTGGGTTTTGAGCCTCTTTTTTAAAAACATCGACAGTCCCTGATTACTGAGATTTCCACTGATAAGACAGATCTATTGTTATATCATAGCTGTACGCAATGCTGCTTTGCTGGTGCCATGAGAAGGAGAATTTCAGAAACCTACCTAAAAAATGAAAATACAAGCCAGTATTGTGGTTCATATGGTGTCAAGGTTCAAACTCATGTTTATACAACTAATTCCCAGCAGGTAGGGAAAAATCCTACTCAATATCCAGGTTATAATTCACCTGCTTACCACCTTAAGCTTATTTGCACTTAAGATGCTGCTGATGAGGATAAACAGACAACACTCCATCCCTCTGCCTTTCAAACACTATTCAGGGAGTTGAGCTTCATTAATTTTAGTTACTCTTTCCAGGTCAACGAGCCATATGAGTCTATGTCAGGCACACGCCAACAAAATATAAAAAATCTGGCTGTATTATGATTGTAAACTCCGATCATCCGCTCCGACCAGCCCTAGCTTTTTGACTTCGCTAGCATTTGTTTTGAACACATGTGCTGCATGTTAGCGCACATCCATGTCACATGGGGCATTTCCGAAAATGAAGTAAATCAAGAGCCTCCCACTAAGAGGAAATATTCTCAATCTGCTTCAGTCCTAACACTGAATTTAATTTTAATTAAATGGTTAATGAGCCGTGGGATTAATGCCAATGACTTTTTAAAGCAAACATCTATAAATCATTAAGTTCTCATTTGAAAGGGAGAGCAAGCAGAGCTAACGAGTATACGTGCCTCCAGCTGCCCACTGCCAATGCCCCTGTTGCCCTCCCCCACTTTCTCTTTTAAGTACTCTGGGGTCATATCAGCCTTCTGATTGGTTAAATAAACTGATATATGCAGTGAATTACCTTCCTCTTACAGTTATATGCAACACATGTGCTACTTAAATGAGTTACAGTAGCAGTTGATACTCAGTGTGAACATGAGGGTTAAAATGAAAACAAGTCATTGGAGTATTTCATGTAACCTTCACTGTTAGAATGAAAACAAGCTAATGCAGTGTCAAAGACGTCCAACCGTCTGGTCGGAAGAAAAATAAAATAATTTATGAGGAGCAGAGCAGATGAATTTTAAAAAATTTTTTGGATGGATTTACAAAGATGGAACCTTTCCAATGAAATTATAAATGCTGAATGAAGCCAGGAAGAACTATTGTCAAAAGTTATAAATCTCCAGGATAGTGAGCCACTTTTTTTAGACCTTTCAGAGCTGAGCATGACAGTTTTAAACACGTGTTCAAAACTGTCACAAGTTTAAGTAATGCATTTAAGTGAATTTCCCAATTTTTAGATCTTACGGGTGTCACAACCTTTCAATTATGCTCTGCTGTGCAGCATTAAAGTGAAAGCTTTGGGTGACAGCTGAGAGTTGGTTTTTGGGCTAAATGTGTAAATTGTAAAATCGCTCTCATACACACAATCACACAACCCCCATCAGCTTCACTCCACTTACACTTTCCCACCTCATTGATCTTCATCATTTTGATGTTTATTTGTATTTATTCTTTACTTTTAATTAGTTTTTTGTGTGTTTCAAGATAATGTGGAACACAAAACAACATCTGGAAATGGACATGTTAGCAAGGCTTCTAATTTGGTTAGTTTTAAATGGGGTTTGTTTAGTCTATCTTGTACAGTGGCTGAGATGTTCAAAAACACAATAAGAAATTTGAAAACAAAATAACATTTTAGGAAACAAATTTACAAAATATTAAACATTTGTACAAGCGCCGAGACAAATACAAGTAGCAAAACACAAATACAAATCTCCAAACCAATTAACTAAAGATGACACAGAAAGAGGATGTCCTGAATACCAGAAGTTATGCGGCAATGATGGTATCTTGTAGTCGAAATAAATTATTTGTAGTTCAGCTACACACAGGAAGTCAGTAGCGGTTCTTTGAGGACAAGAACTGCACAGAATATGTTTCATGAAAAGTTTTCCAGAGACCGTTCGTGCAGAGAACAAAAAGGTGTTAACAGGCTGAAGATGACTGCAAAAAATTCTTCAAAAACTTCATGAAACATGCCGCTGACTTCCTGCATGTAGCTAACTACAAATCATTAGTTTGAACTACAAGATGAGGTCATCACTGCATCACCTCCAGTATTTAGGGAATTCAATTTCCGTTAATAGCTGTCTTTTGGTAATTTGTTTTGGAATTTGTATTTGTATTTGCCACTTGTAGATTTGTCTCGGCACAAATGTTTAATATTTTGTAAGTTTGTTTCCTTAAATATAAATTTGTTTCTTAAAATGATCATTTCTTTTCAAATTCAAATTTGCAAAAGTGTTTTCTGAAATATAAATCTGCTTTCAAAAATGTAAAAGTGTTTTCTAAATGCAATTTTGTTTTCAAATTTCTTAATGTGTTTCTTGAAATTCTAAATGTGTTTTGCACTTCTCAGCCACTGTTCAATTATCTGTAACACCAGTAAAACCAGTATGCACCCCACTCTGATTCCCTATGCTGCGACCTTGGATCAGTGGTAATAATACAGTCAAACTTTATAAATAGTATTGAAAACCCACTGGTTTTTAATTCAATTAAAAAGAATGAAGAATGTAGAACTGTGTCCTGTCTGGCATTTTCGAAGGGCCATACGTGGATGTCTCTAAAAACAACAGAATCCACTTCTTTTCTAGTTAACATCTTTGTGTAAGACGTGAAGGCTTACACAATCAGATTTCCACAGCCATAAACAGAACACACACACACCAAGCGGCTTCTCTCACTGGTTTGTCATTTTACCAGTTCCTCACCATGCATGCAAATTATCCGAAAAACCACATTTAGCAAGTATTCTCATTGGTTCCACATTTTCTATGTACAGAAATCTTCCAACTTTCT
Organism: Leptatherina wallacei; assembly: GCA_028567055.1. Lineage (NCBI taxonomy): Eukaryota > Metazoa > Chordata > Actinopteri > Atheriniformes > Atherinidae > Leptatherina > Leptatherina wallacei. The sequence goes on from JAOXYM010000001.1 coordinate 33,253,449, forward strand.
GAGACTGTTGGTGATGCTCTGCAGATTCAAAACAAGGATTCCTAGCCATTGCATTGAAGCTTTTTAACATAACAAAAAAAATACTTAAATAAGAAAAAATAACAACATCTTGATAACAAAGGATGAAGTATTGATTTTTACCACAGAGAGACTTTGATGCTTATCTGCACTCTGGTGCTATATCTACAATGGTTAAAGTCAACTTGGTGAGATCTAAACTGCTGGTGCTAGAACAAGCAAACAAAATGAAATGAGAGCATTTCTGTCACTGGCTTCCATTTATTTACTGAATTGACCATAAAATACACCAACAAGTAGCATGGGCACAAGCCCAGAGTACAAATCTAATATGCTCAATGGTTCCAGGTCTGCTGGTCATTGAACAATGCTTGAAAATAAGACTTAATGGAACAAAATTGCACTTAATCGCTTTGCTTTTAATCAAGAATCTTTATTTGTTTTTTGTATACTTACGTCCCTTTATTTTCTTTTAACTAGTGTTTCTAAGACTTTTATTGCTCTCATTTTACTAATCATGTAAAATATTTTGAATAACCTTTTTATAAGAACATGCCTTTCCCTGAAATGTATGTTTTCATCCACCACCTCTTTTATATTATCTGCCACAGACACATAGCATAAGCCACCTCTAGTACTCACTTTGGCCTTGTGTATCACTTCCTAGACGTCTGCTATTATGCATCTAAATGACTTATTTTGGTTAAGCTATAGTGAGACGAGCACTTTTGAATCCTAATTATTAGATTTGACAAAGTCACTGACTGAGGAACCCAACATCTACCTGTGGATGATGTATTTGGCTTTCCCTTCACTTCAACATCTTTTGTGTAACGAAAAATAGAATTGGATGTAAAATACTTTATATCAGTGAAGCCTACTAGTGCTTGACAGTCGGGGCAGGTGTGCAGACTCCTCAGTAATATCCAAGGGAGACCCGCAAGCACTGCTCACTCTTTATGCACTATTATTTATTAATCTAACGCTCTTTCTCGTCTGCTGAAGGCTCTGAAAGTCAAACAATGAACTTCTAAACCACCTTTTTTTCCTTCTTTTTTCCCCCCCGCCTGTCTGGCATTGCTGATCGGAGGCATTATTATGGGAAATGTTCATGTTATGGTTGGGTTTGGTTGCACTGTGAAACTGAGACTTCTCCTGTAACAGCACCCCACAGGGTACATGCATTAGCTGGACTTCACAGGTTAAAAAGTGTGGCATATCCATGCATTTCTTCATGTAGAGACAGCTTATGCAAAATCACTGCATGAGCTGTCTCACCAACAACTCTGTCCACTGAAGTGTTAACTGCCCTGACAGAGCTAGCTTCACTCTGTGCCTTGACATGTCTTCCTGCTGGCTGACACCCCAATGCATATTTTTTTGTTAAATAAATAAAAGAACTGTTTTATTTCTTTATTCCTTTTCTTTTTTGGTTTTTTCTCTCCAATAGCACACCGTTGGTGGCATGCTGCCGGAAAAATGTTAGCCAGCTCAGTCACTTCCACTCTACAGCTATTGTTGTTGTGTTTGTCAAGGTTGAGAGCAAACTGCAGCAAAATAAGTATAAACGTCAACAAACAGAGCAATGCAGCAGAATATGACTGGATGCCTGTGTATCAAGCTTCCAGCAAGTTCCACCAAGTATTTAGTTTTTGCATGTTTTTCTCAGAAACCAATTTGACGAGAACGAGCTACTAACACATTACCATAGCTTGGTTTTGAGCATACTTATTAGCAAGAAAGACATCTATTATGTAGAGAAGCCTTTCACTGTACAAGATTCCTGGAATCAATATAATTAACAGAAAATTAAACTGATTTACAGAAACATGCTTACAGGAACTAACTTGTTCTGAAGCTGCAGAATAACTTTCTGTCATGCTTAGGCTGTGAGGCTATCGACTTTTCACACACACACAAAAAAGAAAATGGCTGAGATGATATGTCGAAAACAAGCTGCGGGGACTCCCATTGTACTAGAATCATACAGTAGTAATTCCTTCCTTCAAATCATTATTGACACAAAAGCTAACAAAAGTGGTGGGTTTACCCCAACATAAAATGTCAATGTGTCAATAAATTGCCCCGTATTAAGTATTGTCATTGTCTGATGATCTCAAAATGTGAACAGTATGATGAAGAGGACTGGTTAGATACAAGTTGTCATGGAAGCAGAATGATTAGTAGTCCATTCATGGTTCAGATGCTTGCTCTGTGTTTTTTGCGACACCTTGTTTGACTCGTCTAATAAATACTTACAACGCTGAAAAGTTGTATGTGTGCATTCAAAAGTTTAGAGAATGTCAAATCAAGTTCACTTTTCAAGGTTTTAGTGTATTTTAGTTCTTTTATCAAACAAAAAGCTGAACATCCCTAACTTTTTGTGAGTGGTGTATAATTGTCATGATTTGGGCTCCGTATACCACTATACTGGATTTGAAATTACATAACTGAGTTGTAATTGAAGTGCAGATTTTCATATATATCCTATAAATTATTTAGCAATAGAAACTATCGTTATGTAGTCTCCACATTTCGGGGCTGAAAAGTGATTGGACAAACATTACTGTAAATAAAATTCTTATTTTTAATCGCTTTGTCATGGCTGAGATCTTATTGAACTGAGCAGAGTTTTAGTGTCCAGATTGGAGCTGCAGAGTCATCTTCTGCTCGTCTCTTGTGTGGAGTTCCTCAGGGCTCCATTCTTGGACTTCTTCTTTTTTCCCCCTTTACTTGCTCCCTCTCGGTGCAATTCTCATAAGGCTTGGCATGTCCTTTCACTTTTATGCAGACGACACCCAGATCTATTTCCCCTGAAAAAAAGTGCATCCTTGACACAACCATTACTAAATTGAATGGAGGAAACTGAGTCATCGATGTCATTTATTTTTTTTCATTTTAATGACAAAAAGACCACCTGCAAAAAAAAAAAAAAAAAGACTGTAGAATATTTGAAACCTGCAGCAACAAACCTCGGAGTGCTCTTAGTTGGTAACCTTAGACTTGACACACAAATTAGCTCAGTGACCATGTCTAGTTTCTCTCAGCCAAGACAGTCATCTAAAGTTAAACCATTTATTTTCCTGCATCCTCTGCAGATTTTAGTCCATGCTTATATATCAAATCATTTAGACTATTGCATCGCACTTTACGTTGGGCTCAGCCAGACCTCCCTCCATCGGGCTGCAGCTGGTCCAAAACGCTGCGGCTCGGCTTTTAACAGGCACTAAAAAACGAGAGCACATTACTTCGGTCTTGTCTTCCCTTCATTGGCTACCTGTTCATTTTAGAGTCGATTTAAAAATTATTTTATTTGTTTTAAGTACCTTTATAGTCTCGCCACACAGTATCTGTCAGACCTCCTTCAACCATACACACTGTCACGTTCCCTCAAGTCAGCAGACTGGTCACTTTTAACTGACCCCTCAAGCAAGAGGAAACTTAAGAAGTGACTGAGCATTTTCCGTAGCTGGACCGAGACTGGTTGTTTTTAAATCATTGCTTAAAACACTTTTTTTTTGTTTGGCTTCACTAGTTGAGTTGTATGTTTTTATGATTTTCTTTTTATATTTATAAAAACTGTTTTTATTGGCCAATCATGTGTTTTATTACTTCTTACTGTTTTATTTTTATTTTGGTGTAAAGCACTTTGGTCAACTGTGTTGTGGTATACAAATAAAGTGGAGTAATACTTTGTTGACATCCTTGGCAGGCAATGACTGCCTGAAGTCTGGCACCCATGAACATCACCTAACACTGGATTCCCTTCTTTGTGATCCTTTGCTCGACCTTTACTGCAGCTGTCTGTGGGTCTTTCTGTATCTTAACTGTATCTTGAATATGTTTTGTTAAACAGCTAAAATAACTAAATTGTGTCAGTGGACCTGACAGTCTTTTTGTGTGTCACAGCATTCATGCCACAGTTAGGAGAGGGGCTCATCTGTTTGGGTTAATCATGCTTACTAAAACAGCAACACATAGACAGCATGTTGTGTGGACATCTCCAGCATGAAGAAGGTGAAAAGGTCTGAAAGCAGAGACAAATGCTTAAATAATGATGATGTCCTTTTGGAGCTGGATGTTATTTCTGTACATACACAAGAAACAGCGTGTTGAGCCTTGGGAACAGATGGGGGGGGAGGTGGGGGGGGGGGGGGGGGGGGGGGGGGGGGGGGGGGGGGGGGGGGGGGGGGGGGGGGGGCAGCTCTGATTTTACATCTAAAGGACAAAAACCATAGCTCAGTGGTTTCACTCAGCTGTCAAAAACTGAGTGGCACCCCGTTACATGCATGATTACCAATAATTCCCATGCTGGGAGTCAACTGAAAAGCAGACAACGATGTAATTACAGTCCCCTTTGGCAGACTACTTTGTCATACAACAGAATAATGGCATGCTCTTTTGACACCAGACCAGTGCCCCTTAGATCAGTCCGTAATGGCTCAAAATAAAAAAATGCTAGTGTTTTAGACTCAGACTTGGAATCCAGACTCAGTCCTGAGAATCAAACAAAGCTTCTTCAGCTTCCTGGCTCTGCAGCCTGCAATATGATATGATCAACAGTATGAGATTTGAGACAGCTGTAGATTATTAGAGTAGGGCACTTACAAATATAACTAATCAGCTGAAGTGATACACAGCTGCTGTATTTAAATTTTTATTTTGCTACACACCACACATACTGAAGAAGCTATTAGTAAGATTTTTAATTAACCATTCACATAATATAACTGTGGGCGGTTGACGGGCATCCTGATTGATTCATATGACTCAGAGATTATCCGGCCAATTGTTGAGGATTTTATACTAGAAAACTGTCTGACCTACCTACTGGTGGAAATCCCTGTAGCCCTGTAACCAAGAGAACAGAAAATAAGTATTTTATCTGTTTATCAAATCTCTTTTATATATCAGACAGAATCATTGTAACTAAGACTAAGCCCATTTATGGGAGGAAAATACAACATACAGGGCTGTATCTATCAAAGGTTTGCGTGTATAAAAACGTGTGCAAACTCGGGGCAATCACAAAAAAAAGTACAAACTGATTTACTAACAGTGCGCACTTATGGTTGCACCTGTCTGCATCCTGTTAGTACGTCTGCCGCAATGAAAATGCAATATGGGGCGTTCACACGCAATTAGGCGCGTGTTGGGTGGAGAACATATAAATATATTAATTTAGCACCCGCAAAGTGATTTATCAAACCTGAAAGCAATTTTGCTAATATAAACTGGGGCTAAATTTAACACGTTTCAAAAGGAGGTGCAAACAGTCCGCATGTGAAATTGAGCACACATGACTGCAGTTATTCTAGCAAGGAGGAGACATCAAAACAAAGCACGGAGATGCAGAGAACGCATTTTTCATCCTCCTGTGAATATTTTTTAAATGAACGAGGAAACAATTATTAAAACATATCGTTTATCTAGCATTGCTTTATTGGAGCTGTTGGATGAACTAAGGAATTGATTTGGAGCCAGCCACGAAAAGGACGCATGCAATACCCGCAATCCCAAAACTCCTGGTGAGTTTACATTTTTTGGCGTCTGGGTCATTCTAGCGTACTGCTGTTTTTCAGATGTGTTGTGCAAATTCCTAAATGTCACGTGTCGCCGGATAGACAAGGTTATCAAGTTTCCACGCACCCGGCAGTCACTGAATGAGACCAAATAAGACTTCTTTGCAGTAGCTTGATTTCTTAGAGTGAGAGGAGCGATTGATTGCAGTCATATGCAGCTTGTGCCCTCCACGGAAACTGATCATGTTCACAGAAATCGCAAACACACGCATTCCTTGAATATGCAGTGCGTTTGTGATACCAATGGCATCATTTTCAACGTTGTGACTTCATTTTGAGTGACAATCGGCTATGAAGGGGTAGTGTGTAGGGGGGCGGTTTGGGATTGGAACCTTTGTTTTCATTTCACTCCTCATTCAGTTGCACTTTTATGCAGGCTATGACTTATAAACATCACCATATACACCGACCAATGGATGTGTATGATAAGCCATAGAAAGATGTTCAGGAGAACTGTACTGCCAGGGCAAAATAACCAAAAATATTTGCTCTATGCCAATCTGGCCAGTAAGTTTTCATTTATAACCACCAAAATTCATTTTAACCCACATTTGGCGGGTGTTCATTTCAGTCCAAAATCCAGTGTATGAAATTATTGTGGCTTTGTCCTTCTTTTATTTACCATGCATAGTGGGAACTGATTGTACAGACACTGAATTTATTGGTGAGTGTTGTGCGTTGTCATTGTAAACATTGCAAGCTTGTTGTCATCTATTTAATCAACCCTCCATAAACTTGCAAATGAACACTTTTTCAGTGAAGCACAAAGAGGAAGCAGTCCCTACATCTTTTCTCCAGAAGACAAAAGCTACATGCTCAGAAACTAGACCACCGTTTTCTCTGCAATATCATTTTAAGGTCAACATACATGTTGAGAAATACTGTAAGTCAGATAAAAAAAATGTTTTCTATGAAAAATGGCCAAAGTTTGAAGTAAGATTGTATAAGCCCACATTCTCTCTGCAAAAATTTCACCTTCAACTACTGTAATTTTGGTTAAAGAGAAAAGTTGATGGAGGCTGCAGAAGTAACTAATTGGTCTTGAATCAACTGATTCTACTTCATTTGAAAAACTCGAAATGTTAAAAAGGATGAACTTCAAAGTGGGTCAGTGTTTGTCATAGACAAAATGAAAGAAGCTGACTAAGGTCTGGTACAAGACTATTTAAGCAGTATGTCTAGACAACTGCAGCTTATCCAGAACTCTGCTGCTCCAGTCCTCAGCAAGACCAAGAAAGTAGACCACATCAGTCCAGTTCTGTGGTTTTTACACTGGCTGCCTGTCCGTCAGAGGATAGACTTTGAAGTTCTGTTGCTGGTCTATAAAGCTCTGAATGGTTTAGGACCAAAATACATTAGTGACCTCTGGACCCAGTATGAACCTACCGGACCCCTCAGGTCATCTGGATCCGGTCTTTTATCAGTTCCCAGAGTCAGAACCAGACATGGAGAAGCTGCATTCAGCTTCTATGCTCCACATGTCTGGAACAAACTCCCAGAAAGTCTCAGATCAGCAGAAACACTCAGTTTATTTAAGTCCCGGTTAAAAACCCTCCTGTTCTCTGCTGCATTCACATAGTTTTCATTTATAAGTCCAAATCTGCACCGTTTCTTATAAACTTGAATTTTTTAACTTAATCATGTCCTTTCTTCTTCCTTTCTCTTGTTTTTGATTTTAAATTACCCCTGCACCCCGTTGTAATGCTTTTAATGTTTTCTGTAAAGCACTTTGAATTGTCTTGTACATGAAATGTGCTCTACAAATAAACTTGCCTTGTCTTACAAGTTTAGACAGACTTATTATCAGTTATATCAGTCCACCAGACCTCAATAACATCGCAAAGTACACCCTTTGGTATAGATTAATCTGCACTGACTGAGAGATTAAGTTTCCGGTAACTCTAGATTTCTGCATCATTATATACAATAATTAAGATTATTGTAGTAAAAATGTTTACTTCGGATGTACTTCGGATAACTTGGAGTTATTTTCCACCAGGATTTGTCCTTTAACTCTCATATAAAACAGGTTTCTAGAACCGCCTTCTTCCACCTACTAATATTGCCAAAATTAGGGACATCCTGTCTCAGAGTGATGAAGAAAAACTA
>JAOXYM010000001.1:33287263-33300830 GCA_028567055.1 Leptatherina wallacei
GGTGCTTCTCATGACCTTCGGTCCAAGTTAATGGTAAAAATATGTATGATTATAAATGCATATGACCAGACACTACAAGAGTAACAAGGTTGTGAAGCCTTGTCAACGCTTCCCCTCAAAGGCTGCCTCGCATGCAGGCAGCCAGCAAATGGAGCTCTTTTTAAATGGTCAATTTGTCGACATAATGAGTTAATCTTAGGGCAGCCGTGTTAAAGTGACTCAGTGTTTCACGGGGCTTCAGTTTCACCATCTGTACACGACACGTCAGTATTTCTGAGTTCGCGCCACACCGCCTCTGATTACACAACGCCATAACAATTTGCCAAAGGACACTCGTGCATGATAAGACTAACATGTTTGGTTCAATGGTGAGTGGGCAAGTATCGCTTGGACAGAGGCTTTTTGTCAAGGTCCAAGATGGACTCAAAAGACAGACTCAGATCAGATGTTAACCACTCTTTTAATGTCAGTCAAAAGAAGTCTCAAAAATCAACAAAGAACAAGGTAACGGTAGAAAGCTGGAACACTGAGGCCAAACGTAAAGAAGATGGTCAAACAAAGACAGGAGGTAAGTGGGGAACTTATATACATACACACACCTGGGAGAGGCTGAAGAGACACATATAAAACACATGAGGGAAGGTCAGGTAAACAGAGGTGCAGGAGAGGAGGGGCAGGCAGGGGATTGGCCATGACACTTTTTGTTGCAAGAAAGTGTAACTAATCTCTAAAAGGGGCTGAAAAACAAGTCGCACCTCTTTCCCTGCAGCAGACACAAGCATGTGCACAAAAGCATTGTAAGAAATCTGAAAAAAATTTTTTTTACCATGAATCTCTGGCCTCTAGCTTCTTTTCAATGTGCCCCATTGGCCCCACTTGGTGAGTTTCAGAAAATATGTGCTGCATCTCATCAGTGACACATAAATACAGCCACATTGATAAAGAAATAGCTCCAGTAACTTAACTATGTATTGTATTTGCCTATCAATACATAGGTGTCTAATATTGTCTAATATTAACACCGCTCTCCACCAAACACCACCATCAACCCTCGGCAACATATTGCCAGTATGACAACCTATCTTTTTTAGACAAAAGCCTGGGGACCTTTGTTTTAGGGTAGATATATTCATGAACGTCAGGTGATTTTGTCATCAGGATTAAAAAGTGTCTCTCTACACCTGCGGTGAAATCGGTGCAACAGCTCCTTCAAAACTTGACCTTGTTTTAGGATTTTTCTAGTCTTATCTGTCAAATGATTTCACTCGAAATGCTTTGTGGCTTCTCAAGTTTTCCTTTGATACCCTTTCACATGGCTCAACTCACAATACATTTTGTCACTGTTTGCTCCAGTGTGGCATCATACAATATTTATCCCGATGGCAGTAGTCTACCCACATACAGCCATCACTGTCATTCAACCAAGTGTTGAAAGCTTTGCAGTTCACCAGTTTAACTTTCAGAGTATTCAGACCCTGCCCTTACTTTGCAGCTCTCAAAGCATCTATCCAAAACTATCAAGATTCTCGCTGCGTAGGCGGTGCCGCCTGCTTTAGAGGGTTGTTAAAGGCAAGTTATGTGAACAGCAACAGGATATAGCTGTGTACGTGCGGCATGTCCACTGCTCAGCTGGTAGAGCAAACAGGGATCTGAGCGTGTTCAGCTGGCATCTTGGACAGAACAGATCAGTCCTTACTTATCAAACACTTCTACAAAGTGCACATGAGGAAATGTCAGAATGAATGTATGTGTGTTTGTATGTGTGTGAGAAAGTGAGAGCCAGACAGAGAAAGACAATGAGGAGGCAGAAGCACGGCAGTAGAGCCAGCATTGTAGCAGACATGATTGCATGCCTTGATCTTTACTATGGCAAGAACAAGACCTCAATCTCTCACTATCTCCCCTTTAATCAAATCCCTACCTTTTTTGCCTCCCTGCCACAAAACTGGCACAGGCTGAAAATAAGCCCTTTCCTTATCAAAGAGCCATGGGTTCAATTGATTTCCAGGCTGGGCTAGAATTCTTATTCGGAAACTTTGAGGCACACACACACAAAGGGGGAAAAAAAAAAGAGAAAACACCTGCACCAACCTCTCCAGCCACCCGCACCCCCCCTCCCCATCAGGCAAATTACTTCTGACTTTTAATTTATTTCGGCAGGAAATGGAAAGCTACATCCTAACCACAGTCAATAGGGGGACTGGGGAGGAGAGGCGTAATCAGGCAGCTCACCAACTCCAAGGCCTCAATCCTGTCACTTTTAATAGCTACTCAGACCACACAATCTGCTCAGCCTGATATGCTCACACCATCCCCATAGCCGAAGCTGCAGCCATTGCTGTCCCTCCAACTCTTCCTCTTCACTCTCCTCTTCTTCCTCAGTGTCCTTCCTAATAACAACTGAACACTTCCACATTCTCTGGTGCCTCACATGAAACAAATCACAGACAAAGTACTTTCTACCTTCCTCTTATCGCTGCAGACGGTGAATGATTTAGAATAGGGATGGGAAGATTGGCAAGTTGCATTTATATTCAGAGTGCCATTCCTGGCTTTGATACAGGGAGAGATTGGATCTAACCTGGCCAACTGAGTTTCTTGTCCAGGTTTTGGCTTGAGTCATGTTGGCAGTGCAACATTATATTAGTTTACAGCTTCCTATCAATAAAGCCGCACTGCTAGCAACAAACTCTGAGGATGGAGATGTCACGATTCAGACAGATCTATCTTAACAAATAGTCTGGTCTCAGAAATGTGTGAAATGACCAAGAGTTCTAGACACAGGTTTAACTTGAAAAAGGTCTTTAATGTGTTAAATCATGTTCTGCACCACAGAGAACAAGTTTATCTTCCATTGCCTTGGTTAGCAAGAGTAAAGCTTTGGTGGCAGTAATAAAACATCACTTCTGTGAAAAAGAGGTTGTATATCCACTTTATTCACAGTTGTGATGTGTCATGTGCAAAAGATGCGTCTCTAAGAGCCGTGCTTTGTTGTGAATCAGAACAGCCGGATCGTATCAAGTGAAAGCCGGCTTCCAGTTTTTTTCTTTTGGCTGCATAGCTCTCTCAGTACTCAGTAGTGATGTGTCATTTGTCTCGAATCGGCTCGAAAGCCATACAAGGCAGATTTTCAACCTAAAATAACATAATTTATTAATCAAATCAATTGCCCAACATAACAAAAATATGAGGTGTGGCAGTCAGTAATATCAGCGTGTCAGCAGATGGATGTGTGTCAAATAGTGTCTTGCAGTGATGAGTGTAAAACATAAACAACTAAGGCCTAAGGTCAACAAAACCCAATGGTGCCAACAGGAAAATGGAAAAATGGGGGACATCAGCTGCAATGGCTGGAATATAAGGAGGATTGGCCAGGTGTTCCTAATCAACCCTGATTGACTTCACCAATCTGAAAAGGGAAAAGTTACAAATAAAAGTGGAAATGAACAAACAAACCAAGAGGGTCGTCACACATTTATAAACGAGTCAGCTCTAACAGCCAATTCTTTGTATTGAACGAGAAGAACTGATTCCTGTCTCAAAGAGCAGCATCTTTAGAAGGGGCGGGACTTTATTTTGATGGGCACACCATGCGGTCACTTATATACGAGGAAAGACTATGATCATACCACTTTGTTAAGAAGGAAGGGACTCTTAGAAGACAAGGATGGTAGTGGTACAGACCAGGTACACAGAGAGCCATAGTGGGGCATTTTTTTGTCCATTGCTTTAACAGTTTGGGTTAGGTAACATGAGTTCAGTTTAAATTGTAGTCTCATATTTTGTGTCTCTTTGTCTACACTTATTCTCTCTTATGTCTCATTTTCCTTCCTCAGTCCGCTGGAAAGTCATTGTTTTGGGTTTTTCCACTTTAGCAACCAGCTTAAAGGAGCATTACTGCCAACTAGTGGACTGTTCTGTACTCTGGGTTACACAGCTGGCTCTGTAGGTTAATCAGCTGAAAATGTCTCATGCTTATCATTGAGATCAATGTAAATTTAATTCAATCTCAAATCCTATAAAGCCTGAGATAGAAAAATATCAACCTTTAAACAAAATCAAGCCATATTTACTCTTAAAGATAACCATCTGGATTTTGAAAATGACTCTTTTGGGACATTAGGACATTTTTAACCACAAAACATCAGTAAATCCATTGGGTGACAGAAGATGCGCTAAAATGGATAGAGCAGGATTTTAAGAAACATCCTATTTAAGTAACACTACATAACTTACTGATCATAAAACCTGTTTTGATGTCACACTGATATTCATTAAGCACATTCCTGCAGCATCCTGTGGTAACAGAAACCACAAGTCACAATTTTTTTTCATCACTGACCCGGCGTCAGCACCAGCAACTGGATATCAATAGCCTATATTGGCTATTTTGGCACCATGGCTGATTCAGCTAAGAAACCCAAAAGGACATTATGAGCAGGAAGTCAGGAAAAGAAAGACAGAATTTGACAAAACAAGAGTCAACAATGGACTGACTTTTACTGGCAGGAGAGAGCTCAGAGGACAGACAGGATGCAAGACTGGTGCTGAATTAGCCGTCATTAGGGGGCTTTAAGCAGTGTAGAGGTCTAAGAAACTCACACAAATGGTTATGTCCTACCTCAAAAAAAATTGTGTCTACCATTAAAAACATGCTGTTCCATCCAACACATTTCTGCCATTTTAGTCAGATTTCATTTATCGTCCCCACATTATGTATGTGGATCAGCTCAAACAGACAGGTAAAACACTGACTTTGGTGATCCTCTGAATCTTTATGAGAATCCGTATTTTAGAATAGTGTTGTAGTCAGTGAGACCGAAACAGACTGGGACAAACCAACGCTTTGAGGGGCTGACTCTAAGGGTTTTGGCATGGGTGTTCGTCTGCACTGGTACATCCACATTTACCTGTCATACCTGTCCTCTTGAGAGCATTGTCAAAAATATTTGGAAGAAATTGAAATCCATGCCATCTTTTATCAAATAATTTCTAATTGGGAGACAGGGAGACCCCTGTCTAAACCTCTGGTCTCTGCTTCTTTGTTTCTGTTTCTTTTCGAAGTGACCTCTGCTGAGGTCCTTCCCTTCCAGGTTCAGTTCAACACTTTAATCAATCAGCATTTGACTGGCACTTCCCTTCATCATGGTGGGCAATGTCCTGTTAGCTGTATGGAAGACTGCCACAAACCTGTTTGCATTGGTTCAATACCCATAATCCTTCACTCTGCATTGGGTCAAAAGTTCACCAACAGATATGTACATGAAGACCAATTCAATACGATGAACAGAAAATCTTTATTTCAAATGTGTGTAATGTATTTATAAAGTAAAATACAATACATTTTTGTTTAAAAGCATTCCTGCAGGAACATTCACTAATATGTATCACATCAGCTGATTGTCTTATTGTTACACTAAAATGGTGATAATTAGAATATGATTTCATTAAGACATTTATTTATTTCAAAAAGCTGTGAAATCAGTCAGCTGATGGCATTTCATTGCTGCTGTCTTAGTAGTTAAACTGCTTCCAGAGCAGCAAAAACAAATTAGATGGTTTTATCTGTGCTGTCTCCAGGCAAAATAAAATCTTCCCTAAGGTCTCTGCAAAATGAAAGTGTGCATTTATTAATCATAGTGGACATGTTTTTAATTGTAAGACTCGATTGGCTAATTAGATCTGAAGCTTCCATGTGCTGATAATGTGACTGTCACATCTCGCCAAGACCCCCTCAGTAACTTATGGGGAAATAAATAAATGAATAGGGGGCAACTAGCTATAAACTGAGTGACTTACCAGGGAAAAAGGTGTGAAGCCACAGTCCAGAATAAACTCTAAAATAAGTAGGTGGTCTGCTAACAATGTGCTGATATATGATAACAGACACAAGCTCATTTCAGTAATGGCTAAAGTAATCTATAACAATAAAAGTTCATGTATGGTTGCTAACAAGCAGAACTGTTGATAATCAGGAGCAGCTCATTTAGCCTATGGATAACACAGATGCCTTCAAAGTTGCTGAAAATATCAGTGCAGGTGCATCTGTGCACGCACCACTGCAAGCAAAGTCACATTTAGGCAGGCAACAGTTAGCTGCTGCAGAAAACTCTGAAACAATGCCCGAAGCCAAACACTCAAAAGTTTTTCTTGAGAAAAAGATGTCCTGACAACATTTTCCTCAAACATTTCAAATCAGTTACTGCAATTACATGTATTCTCTTCCCATCACCAGGTTTTCTCTGTTGTCTGCAGCTTCCCAGCATCGACTATCACAGCCACATCAAGCACAAAATTTAAGGTGTGCCCCCCAACTAAAAATGACGGCATCATCAATAGTCAATTATATACTATGTGATGCAGAAAACCTTACTACATTGGCAACGTTTACATGAGAGTTTTAATTCGGAATTAAAGTTAATTCTGCTTTAAAGAGATGGATTGAGGCTGCATTCAGCCAATATGGTCCCCAACTATGAAACAGCCTGCCAGAGATCATCAGAGATCACTCAAATCGAGTCTGTTCACTTGAAAATGAAATATTATGCTAGAGACTAGATGCTGCTTCAAACATAGAATCCAAATCAAGCGAAAATGGTTCTTATGTCGTTTTTCTATGTTGGAGTCAAAAAGAAACGAAGCAGGAAGCAGAGTTTTTACTTCTGGTAGACGTGCGTACGCCACTTCTGCCCCCCAACCAATCAGAACCCTTCCAACCCCCGGATCTAAAACGGAATTAAGAAAACGTGATTTCCATGTAAACCTTAATTCGGAATTAATATTTTCATGTAAACCTGAAGGAGAATATTTTAAATCTGAATTATTCAATTTGGAATAATTAATTCCCGATCAAAAAACATCATGTAACCATCTAGCCATTGTTTTCTGAAGAGTGAACTCCTTTACATCCCGATTGCAAAATCCTCTCTTTAAATGATTAAATTAACTGCTACGTTTGCGATCAAGGTTCTAGGTCTCTTAGCTTTATTGCAAGACTGAAAATAAATAATGTTTACACTGAGTATAGGACACCTTCTTCCTGATTGTTATAAAAACAATGATATTGGTATGCAGTGTCCTGTCAGTGTTTGACCACATTAGCTTTCTAATTTATGCAGCATCTCTTCCACTGAGCTCACCTTACTTGGGTTGTGGTCAAATTTGATGCACATCCTCACATTCTTCCGAGGATGAATCTTTCTGATTTTGAAGATGTAATAGATTTACCTTTAGCAACAGAAAAACAGATAATCTTAAAAGTTGGATGTGCATGAAATTTGGTTGAGAGTATATAGATCAGTGGTTCCCAACCTGGAGTCCCTGACCCTCCCAAAGCTTTGACTGTGAGGACATAGCCTTAATTTTAACCACACTGGATTTCAACAAAGATGACTTGAGGAGTATCTGCTTAGGTTTTGGTTATATTTCGGTTTTATCAAAAGACAGGAAAGGACTGAGCCAGAATGTATCATATGTGGTGAGAACCTAGCTAATGAAAGCATAAGGAGGAAGTCCATGGCTTTTTGGTAGTTGCATAAAGGGGGTCCTCAAGGAAAATAGGTTGGGAACCGTTGAGATAGATCATAAAGGTAAAGCTAAATGTTAAGCCCATCCCATTTTTTCCATAATACTACATTTAGATCAAGGGTAGGGTTATTTTTTTTTGTAATCCTCCAACCTAATGTCAGAATTAGAGTTCCTTTTTGTCGTGTTATACATATTGAAAATATTTCTATGCCAACACTAAGCTGTGTACTCAATGTGAGGCTGTGTGTATTTCTTTGGTTCGTAGCACTGCTGTGTCTCAATAACAAAATCCATCTGATCCGTAACAGAAAATAGGGCTGACACTCGTGTCACTTTGGCCAGGAAGTGAATGAAGATTGGCTTGTCCCGCGTGTCCCTGGCTTACAGATCAAGTTTTATCTAAAAGCCGTTTGCTCTTCCAGCTTCTAATGAAGCTCCCTGGAAGGAGATTAAATGGCAGAGAGGGACAAAACAATAACCATTACCAGTCACCTTCATTTTGTTTCAGCTGTTAACATGCTGGGATGCTGCTATGCAGCAGTCACTGCACACAGCCTTGCACACATTACTGAAAGAAGATGCTGTTACTGCAATAACACATGACAGACACTGGAATGTACCCATGCATGATCTGTCCACACATACTATTTATTAAGTAAAAAATACTGAGAAAAAAGCCTTTGGTACTGATGAATACAGCTGCTGCCACTTCTGATGTGCAGCAAACATGTTGCAAAAGGTTTTAGGCAGATTTATGAGCTCTTTCTGTCAAGGCTTGATGTAGCATCAATCATGATGCCATACTGGCTGAGGTTCTGGGAAAAGCACATCGTACCTTTGGCACTGTAAATGATTTTGACTTTGGTGTATGAGATGATACAAGGTTAACAGAGAAAACAGTCATGTATTAAGTGGTTTCTTCTTGCTTTTACAGCAGCACATCATCTTGATTTGTCCCTCAGACCGCCAAAGACTTTAACCTTGTGTGAAGACAGATTTACATCCAATATCCAAGTGTCATCCCGTTTCAATCAATTGGCTCTTTTTTACAAAGAGATATCAAAACAGCTTTTAACTGGGTTCCAAATAGAGCACGCTGATACTGGATCCAGTCTGTGAGCAAAACATGGCTCTGAAATTTAAGATGTTAAGATCTCCATTGAAAATGTGTGAACTCATCAGTCTATCAATGGCTTTCTTCCTTTCCACTGAATAAAGCGGGCTGAGATCGATCATCCATTATTCTAGAATTTCATTATGTGGGAAGAACAGTTACAGTAAACAATATATTATAAAGTTTACCATACAACAGAGAAATGCAGGAATATTCCACCCGAATGCTCTTTTTGGCTTGAATAAATAAGATAATTTTGTTTATCATAGCAACTGCTATCTTACACAGACCAATATATAAGAATACAAGGCTCCCTATGTAATATACAATAGCTCTGACTTAACAAGCCTCACTAAATAAAGCTGAATAGCCGAGAAACACGATGGTGGGTGCAGTCATCTGAAATAGACTACACCCTCTCTAGACTCTATGGTTTTACAGATCTGGCCATGATAATAATCACCTGGTCATGAAATTTGTGAAATGCAAATATAGATAAACAATAATGACATGTCATTCTGTGTCACCATTTATTCAACAAAAGTTAAGCCCAAGTAAAGAAGCAGTGTTTGGAAAATAATTAAACCCTAAGGGCATGAAACCTCTGCAGAGAGCTTGACAACGGTTCCTGGAAATGTGTGACACCCTGTTTTAGTTTTCCGCTGCCACACGGGGGCAGTGCTAAGAATCATTGGTTTTTAATCTGACATGAGAAAAAGTTCAGTAACTTTTACAGAGAAAGTCCATAATTGTAAAACAAAGTTCTTAGAAGTACTTAGTTCACCATCAGAGAACACTGTGACGGGAGATGCTTCTGTTCTCATCAGGGAGACATTTCTGGCAATTTATTCCTATTTGTTAAGAAATCTGTTGATGTTGGCAGGAGTTGAGCCCTCCCAGCTCGAGTTCAATTTCAGCCAATCAGCATTAAATTGAGATTTTGTATCAGTTTCGTGGTCCCTGCATTGTTAGCTTTATGAAGGAATGCATGTTGTTTACGTTTGCATTGGAAAAATTACCAAGACTCCACCAGTCGGTGGGCGCTGGAAGTTATGCAAACTGATCTGTGCACAAGTGTTTAAATTGGATTTTACTTCTTCCATAGGAACTAGGAGTTGCAACCAGGTGTTGTTAATCAAGTGCAGTTGATGAAGTGGTCATCATAGAGTGAGCTCCTCTTTACAAGCACAAGTTTAGGCAGTTTGCTGAACTAGAGAACTGGTTTTAAGACCATTTCTAAACAACAATCTGAAATGAATCCTTTGCAGTTAGAAAGATAACTCACAAGTGGGAAAAAAAATCAGGTAAGTTCCCAATTTTCTTTCAAGTGGAAGTCCAGCAAGTTCACCTCAAGGTCAGAACATGAAATGCTCAGGGAAAGTCCAAAAAACCAAACCTCAGATTATACAGGTGCTTGTTTGGACGGGTTGCAGAAGAAATCCTCTGCTCTCTCTTAAAAGAACACTTTTGAAGTGAGGAGGAAACACATTTTTTCATCATCGTGGTGAAAGACATGAATCTATTGTGTTTCATGGTGGGAAGAAAGCACCGCAGTGCAGATATTTTAAAGAGGGCTACCAAGAAATTAGCTGAGGCAGGGTTTGTAAGAACGCCAGACCAAATTAAGCACTCTCTATTGAGGACCATGACGCACAATAGTGTCAAATACTGCTGGTGGGTCAGTACCAGCACCAAAGCGCAGGCAAAAGTGACGGCTATCAGTCTCGGATAGTTCATTTTCCGCCTACTTGTATTGTTGTTGCCATGACATCATGACATTCTCTGTGCATTGCGGTTTGGGTCGGGATATTCCAAGTGATTGCAACTACCATGTATACAGGAGTAACTCTGTCTGCTCACACATGTAAACGGAGAATTCTAAAAGTTTCAAAAACCGGAATATTGACCTTAACCCAAATATTGATGGCATGTAAAGATAGTCATTGAAGTGAGAGACTCATGGGTTAAAGTTTTCCGTAGCCATGACAGAATTCTGTCAATTGGAAAAATGAGAGGGAAAAAACATCCACGTTATTTTTTGTAGTTCGTTTAGACTCCTCAATCCAGTTTCATTCAAGCTGCTCTCAACCAGTGAAACCTGGTCTAGCCATGATATCAGCCAATCAGAAAGAGAGTAGGGCGGTTCTTTCCAAAGCATTCACCTGTCAGTCTGAGGTTGAGGTTCGCTGGAACTTTGGAAGAACATAACAGAAGGAATAAAGAATGTGTAAATCTCTGTACATCGTACTCGAGGTGGACCGCCTGGACTGGAAACTGGCTGTAGTCCTCCTAGACAATTATCTTTTCAATTACTTTCTTCTTTAGTAACATTCTAAACCCGGACCACGTCCTCGGCTACTGGCTCATCCTCTGGTGGTTTGACCATATCGACCTCCATGTCTCTATTCAGTATATTATACGATGATATTTTGACCGTAACGAGACTAAGTCACGTTAGCATTTAGCGCGCTGCAACAAACACAAACCGCTTTATATAACAAAGATAACTCTCAATTGCAGTGGCCGACAAGATACTTTATGAAGTCATTTGTAATGTAGCTTCTAACATCATAATTGTGCATCCGTGTACAAAACATTTGTAGTTAGGCTGTTATGGTAAACTAACAGTTTATGGAAGAAACAGCTTGTTATGCTATTATTTGCACTGCTGGGGATTTAAGTGGAAAAAGTGTCATTTACCTGAGACGCAGCCATTTACTGCAACCAGAACAGTAAATTCACTGGAAGATGCGAGTTTCCTCTGGAGAATCGTGCATGAGTATCAGAAGTGGGCGTTATCACATGCACATCTTACAGTTCAAACTACACTGTTCTCCTCACTCATGGTTCAAAATTGTGCAGAATCGGGTATAGCTCCTTTTAAACATGAAGGAGAGTAACGTGCTAGCTCAGGTTAATTTAACATGTTAGCATGGATGCGCTTTTTCTGAAATAAGGATCAGATGTATTTACTATTAACGGTGGTGTTAAAATAAAATGAGAGGGGTTTGGCTGGGGGAAACGGGCGAGAATGGGAAGATTGCGGGGTCATGGTGCAGACAACTGGAACGCACCTGCCGGGCGTGTGCATGTTGTGCATAATATGCTGCAAAAAAATCAGCTGCAGCGGTAATGGGGGGGGAAAGTCCTGATGCGCCATTAATCGGAGGAGAATGAAGCTGCCGCACGTTTTCTCCAGCACACCTCCTCTTTACCTGCTGCAGCAGCTACAATAGAAAAATAACATGTACTAAATAACGACCAAAAATTTAATAAACATGTACTAAATAACGACCAAAAATTTAATAAATGGCAATAAACATCAAACATCAGCTGTTCAGATACTGTCCAGGCTGCCAACTCAGAGAGAGAAGCCTGAGTAGGTGGGTTTCCAGCTGGGACCTAAAGTGAGGAAGTGAACTTGTACTGCATATATATAAAGGTCAGACATGTAGAAAGGGGAGGTTGTGGATGGCCTTGTATGTTAGTAGGATTGATTTATATTGAATGTGATATGTGAGGGTAGCCTGGTATGATGTGGGAAGTAGATGGAGTCATTGTAATGATGCCAAATGCTGTGTTTTGTACTAGTTGCAGTTATGGAGGGTCTTCTGGAGGACAGAGAGGGAAGGTTGTTGAGGTGACTGGACTGGGAACCAGTACGGCAGCAGTGTGAAGGAAAGACGTGCTTAATGTGTCAGAGAGGAAAGTAAGTTGACTAGGTTATGTTATTGATGTGGGAATTGTAGGAGAGTGGGTTGTCCAGGATGACACTCAGACTCTTAACCTGAAGGGATTGACAGATAAATTTATAATGCATATAGTGAAACTTAGGTGACAGTTGACTTTGTACCAATAAGCAAGTGTGGCACATGGCTGAACATGACATGTACGGCCCGGGAACATATTGCCGGACTAGGAAAATTTCAGTCATATTGATTTTTTTTGCTTTAATCCCTGGAGACTTGTTGCTTCAAGTTCTAAAGATGCTAAAAGGAGGATTTCCAAGCCATTGAATTGTGGTGTGTGTTTTTACCACAGTGCTTCGGCATCATGGCGTATAGTTTAAATAAACAATGAGATGATGTTATACATCATCTGAGGTAGGATTTACCATCTCTTGAGAGCACTGTTGAACTTTTGATTTTCTCAGCCCCATAACAATAATTAATTCAGCATCCATCTTGTATCCTACCTGTACTCTCCAGCTAGTAAAAGTCAGCCTGATGTTGACTCTTGCCTTATCTCTTGCTCTGTCCCTTTCTTCTTCTTTTTCTCATTCCTTCAGAAGTCTTTTTGTGTTTTTGTTCAATTCAATTCAGCTTTATTTGTATAGTACCAATTCATGACAATGTCATCTCAGGGCACCTGACAGACAATCAGTTTGAGCCAATTTGTCGTCATTAGTCAGTATTCATACAAGCCAATTCATAACAAATAGCCTAGCTAAGGAAACCAACAGATTGCATAGAATCTTGCCTTCTATCCAATCCTTATCCTAAGCATGCTAGAGGGAAAGGAAAAACAACCTTTTAATAGGAAGGAAAAACCTCCAGCAGAACCCGGCTCAGGGAGGGCGGCCATCTTCCCCAACAGGTTGGGATGGAGAGGACAGAAAGAGAGATCAACAGACATCAAATCATTTATCCAGGGAGATCTGCTGAGAGAAGAGAAATACGTTAATGATACCAATACTGTCATATGTTTCTACATGAGAGATAAGGCGCATAGAGATGAAGAGCCCATTTCATCATGGGATGTCCTTCAGCAGTCTAAGCCTATGGCAGCATAACTAACGAATGGCTAATCACCCCCAAACTATAGGATTTATCAAAAAGGAACAATCGCTGTGTCATCCAAGAACTTCTGGACGTGACACAGTTCAGAGTTGTACTGGAAGTCAGCTGTGTACAGGGTGAAGAGGAG
>JAOXYM010000001.1:33308195-33325672 GCA_028567055.1 Leptatherina wallacei
AATGTGATTGAATGCTACCGTGTGTGTGTGTGTGTATGTGTGTCTGTGTATGTGTGTGTGTGTGTGTGTGTGTGTGTTTCTAAAAGATGGCTTACTCAAAGTCTAATAAGTACACGTGCCATGTAATATCATGCACACGCCTGATCCTGTGCATTTTCTTTATAAATCCAAATAAATGTAAAATTGAGTATAAATGCACAAACCATTGCCTGCCTTGGTTCCTATCAAAAATAACAATGTGCTATAACACACACTCCTCCAGTCACATATTGCCCATACAACAACATCAAATCTTGCTTCAAAAGAAAGACAACTTCAAAGTGTGTGACTGAACTCCTGATCACAGAGATGAAGTCGGTGTATTATTAGTTGCAGATCCTCTTGATCATTAACAAACAGGAAATGATGAAGTGGAAGAGTGTCATCACTGCGGTTAGCAGTTGGCTCAGACAAACACAGACTATACACAGTAACACAAAATCGAGGTGGTCTGGTAGCAAGGGGGACACAACTACAAGCCCATCTAAGTCAGGTAAAGTTAAGAGGACACAACAACCATCAGTGGTCAGACCAGAGGGGTCTGAAAACTCGCTAAATATAGCACCAAGCCAGAGTTATTGAGATGTATTTAAAACACAAAAAATGAAGACAGAAGTGGTCCCCAAATCTCCTAAAAAGCAAAACTGTTGCACAGGTACAATCCAATTTACTAAGTGCAGTTTCGTAAAGGAACGTAATGTGGCCGAGGCAAAATCCAGGGTATGGCTATCCAACTCTGAAACCTTCACCACTAAAGCAGCATCTAGAAACCAAACATCCAATGCTCTTAGGAAAGCCAGTGGAGTTTTTCAAAGACAACAAACAAACAAAATAATTTTAAGAAAGTTAGCTACAGATTTAGAAAAGGTCTGTCATGCCACTGACTGGCATCTCTTAAACATATTCCAAGAGAAGTTATATAAATATATAAATTGTGTATTTAAACTTTTTTTTGGCATTGTTTTATTAATCAAATGATCTCCCCCCCTCATCACTTTCTGTAATAAAATCTATAAATAAATAGGTTTGTGTTAAGAAACATGACTCAAGCTTTTAAATTTGTTCTTGTTACAGCCTGTTTTCATTCCATGAGTTGTTGGCCTATTTTGCATCTTATGTGTAGGTTCATATGCACATGATAAAAATGTGATGTTCTCATTGTATCCTTTCACGTATTTAACAAGGTTTTAGTTGTTAAACTGTAAGTGGATTTGGTTTAGTATTGAATACATATTAAACCAAGAGTGAGATCAACTAAACTAACATAGTGCTAATATTTGAATGGGCCCCGAATCACTTTGTACTGGAAAGGTTGAGCCCAGAGGTAAAAACTGTTTAGAACCTCTGTTATACCCACATTATCCCATTCAGGATTGCGTGGTTGCTGGAGCCTATCCCAGCTGCCATCAGTGAGAGGCTGGGTACATCCTGGACAATCCATCAGAGGGCTGACACAGAAACAACACAACAACAGCTCACTCTTTCTTGAGGTCAATTTAGAATCACTAATTAACATAGCATGCATTCTTTTGGACTGTGGGAGGAAGCTGGAGTACCCAGAGAATACCTACGCACACACAAGAGCATTGCAAACTCCACGCAGAAAGGCCCAGCTGAGATGAAGCTTTTGGATATTGTTTTGTGTGTTGATCACTTTGAGTTGTAACTTTCAGATTCATCGTTTTAATGAAGTTCCTTTAGGCTGCTCAAGTCTTTACTGCTCAATCTAACTTTTCCAAAAACCATTCAAGAATCATCACCAGCTTTTACAAGACAAACACAGGGTCGTTTGGACATGGACTGTTTGATGAGAGAAGAAACATTAATCTCCAAGAACACAGAGCCCCAATCCTACAAATGGCCGAAATTGTTTCGCCAGTAAACAAAGAATGACCTTTTTAATGCAACTAAGTGCCGTCACACTACGCGATTGTTTCCATCGTTCACGACGGTAGCTATGTCAGATTAACAGACATGGTGTCATAAATTTGTTCAGTGTCTTGTGCCAGCAAGTGACCACACTACAAGAACGGCCCCCGATCATCCCTTGTTGTCCAGCACCTTACGAGCACACAAGACGAGGGAGGCGGGACAAGTAGCTGTCAACCATGGCAACAGACGCGTTTGGCCTGTCCTCTGCTCCGTGAAAGCAAAGAAGAAGAAAAAGATGGTGTACTCGTTCTTCAGTTTCAGGGAGAGGGTGTTATGGGCTGTCTATCCTACAGAACTTGAAGTAACAGATTTAATAACATGTTTAAAACACTGCAACATTTTAATGCTAGCTTGTAACTATTCTATGTGACAGTTGCTTCAGCGTGACTATACACAGGAGGAAATACTCATGTAATTTACGAGAAGGAATATGATTCTATTAATTAATCTCTAGCCTTCCTATTGGTCAATATGTAGGAACAAGTCGTAAGACAAAAAAAAATTCTGACATGCTTGACTTTCTGTGTCGTGTTCGTGAAGCATCCCAGACGGTGGATCTTTCATTATGTCACACTACACGGGGTAAAGACGCTGGGTCTGCGACACTACAACCCATAATCAGGCACGACAATAAACGTTTGTCTGCGACGTGTCTGTCGGGCTGAATTTGTGTAGTCTGAACCAGGCATTAAGCAAGCCTGATCTGGCCATCCACAATGACTTGGAAGAAAGCGTAACTCATCAGACCAGGCTACTTTCTTTCACTGCTTCAATGTCCAGTTCTAATCCTCAAGTGCCTATTGTGGACATTTTCATTTGTGAACACAATGCATTGTAGTCAATCAGAAAAACCTGCAACAAGTGAGAGCCCGGGGCCAGTTTTTTCCTTAGCTTAACTCTCACGGTGCTCAGTAGTGATGTTAGTCATGAAGAAGCTCGAAGAGACAATTGAACAAGAAGAATTGATTCCTGTCTGAGAGCCGAATATTTAGAAGGGGCAGGGCTTTATTTTGATGGACACACCATGCGGCCAGTCACATATAAGGAAAGACTAGGATAATACCACTTTGTAAACAAGCAAGGGCATTTGAAGACAGGGAGTGTATTGATACAGACCAGGTACACAGAGAAAGCTGGAAGCCATTTTTAAATTTCCAGTGTTTCAGGAAAAAAATGGACTGTCACGATGTTCAGACTTTAGCCTTTATTTACTTGGTGTGATAATGTGTTCAGTTGTTCGTTTAAAGGTTCTAATGAAAGAAATCCATAGAAATAAGGCTTTTATGATAAAAATGAATAAAATATAGCTTACCAACAAACAAGCCACTCATAATAGCTAAATCATACTAGAATAGAAGCTCTGAGTGAAACTAAATGAAAAGCCAACAGAGCCGATTCATTCTAAGGGATCCGAGTTAAAAGAGCAGAATCTTCAAAAAGAGCCGAACTTCCCATCACTAACCATAACCCTGCTTCTGGTTAATGTGTTTTCTCTCCTTGGACCATGTTTAGCATTTCCTCAACACTGCAGACCAGTTAAACCCCACAAGAGCATCACATCTTTGTGCTTTTTCTATTTTTTTTTAACTTCTATGTATAAACTTCAAGGTAAAAATGTTCCTTTGCTGCCTGATGTATCACACCAGCTGCCAGAGACCAATGTAAAGAGAAATGGATCTTTCACTTCACCTGTCAGTTGTCATAATGTTTTTCAGTTTTGGATGTCAGTAAATGCCGGTTAATTTTCTTCTCCCATGCACTTTTTCTTTTAATTCCAATTTCATATTCCTTTAAGTAAAATCTGTAAATGCTGCCTTTAGTGCAGAACAACTGCATGTGGTGATTAGATTAAAATTCAGCTGCACTTATCCCTGAGAATGGAGTAGAAATAGTCCTTAAAAGCCATATCTGCTTTTTTATATTCAGAATTTTTTAGGTGTGAATCTTCACTGGCAGGGCAAATGGAAGAATATCCTTAATAGCATTTAAAGCTTAGGTACTTGTGTCATTTAGAAAGCACACAGCTCTGACTTAGCTTGCCCTCGGAGAGCTCCGGTACAGGTGGATCATCTCTGTTCTCTCCTTTCTCCACCGAGGCCCTGGCTGTCTGCTCTATGACTCGCTTTCAGTGTCAACCCGAACAGAGTAATCCCTGCAGTAAGAGCCTCACACTAAAGGTTCACGCTTTCTCTTCTCTCTTGAAACCTGCAATAAACCCCTGTTGAGTTCATTTTCTGGCTGTAAAAGGGGTTCAGGTGCATTCTGTTTTCATCAACGACTGGAACCAATGGAAGCAAAAAGCAGAGAAAAACAAAAACAAAGCAACTGAGTGGAAGAATGTAAGCAAAATGGATATGGGCTGCACATATTGATGTGCATTGTTGGCAGAAAGGAGAAACAGATCGGCACTTTCTTTGGCAATAAAGATAATACTCTAAAGAGACCCATCTGTCTTATTGAATTCCAGCAGCCACAACACACACATGCATACACCCACACACCATATTAAATGCTGCCACGTCACAAGACACACATGTGCTGAAGGGCTACTTCCCAGCTGTGTCTTCACATTCAGAAATGTCGCTGACACTCAGTTTACTGTGATGAATCTCTTCATTTGCACAATAAACCATAAACATAAGGGTTAACTACAGTGAGTGAGTGCTTAGGTTTAATGTTTCTTTGATATGGTGTCAGACAACAAAAATTTCCAACACAATGGCAGCATACAGTGGATGTAACTAAGTGTAATATCAGCATTACTTAGCCTACTTAGGAACAATAGTAATGCGATTGCACCATACTGTATTCAGTCTTTCGAATAATCTGCAAGATTTAGAATCTTTACTTGAATTTGGTGGTTTTAGAGTGGACCAGGCATGATCATTCCCCTCATTAAATTCTTAACCATGGGTACCTCTAGATTAGCTTTGGCCCCCTCACAACTCCAAATAAGTTGTAATGAGGATGTGCCTTTTTCCCCAGAGGAGAGCATCTTCCTGAAATAGGTCTTTAAATGGAGGGAGAAAAGTACAGCAATGAAATACATGAATACAGCACTGAATAATTTGTTTAATGTGTCATTATTCATTTATTAAAATGGGAAATAAACACACTAAATAATATATAATTTTATCAATAACTACTTAAATTTGTCATTTGTTAATTTAGAAAATAAATACATACAATCAACCAATATATATCAATCACTTAAATTTATCACTTAGGTTAAATGGGGAATTAATTGTATAAATAATTAATAATTATTTTAAATGAATTAATGTAAAAAGATTAAAATGATTTCACTATTTAATGATTTATTTTGTGTTTAAAAGGTGTTTATTTGTTTGCATTTGATAAACACTTCAGTTTAAACTATTTATGCTGATATAGTCAGACAGATCCATATGCTGTGATACAGCTACTTTACAGCTGAGTAACTGAGCCTGAAGCCATCCAATATCAGACAGGTGATTTGAACATCGCACTTGGCTGCACTGCTGGTTGGCTTCACCAGTTGTTTTCTTTCTATCTGCTGCACTGAATCTACGGTAAAAGGTCAAAAGGGCCATTTGGAGTCACTTCAGAATGTTATACATTCTTCTTTCCCAGTGCTGTACAGATGAACGCACAGTTCCTATTTCTCTGCTTCATCTTACACTTTAATTTTCATTAACCTTATCTCTTAAGGGATGAGAGATTCTGTCTTACACTGAGTGTTAAATTGCAGAGATGAGCCAAGCAGTGATCTGGGTTGGATATGCTTTTCTTTCCCCTTGTACAATTATACCTCATTTTTCCTGTCTGTTATAAAGTCCCAGACTACTGAATGATGTTGTCTCTGGCACTCAACAAATGGACAGTCCAAAGTCAGCCAAGCATGCCGTCACATCTGCTTTAATCCAGCCTGCCAATCCAGCATGCCACAATTATTCGTAATGTTTTTGCTTATTCCCATAATGAAGGGGTTAATTATGCTCATGAGACGCCCCGACAATCTTGTCTTGAGTGTCAGGGACACAGCTGCAGGTCTGTGAGCTAAATCATACGCTAAATGTGTCACCTAGAATTAGAATTTGGCCTCGGCTGACGGTGGGCTGTTTACAGCGAAAGGGGCCCAGGCAGCTGTCTGGCTGCGGTCAAGTCAGGCGGGAGTAGGTGGGTGGATATCAGTCATTACCCATTGGCCTGGATGAGATACAGCAAGTCAAGCAGAGCTTCCACTGTATCTTCAAGATCAGTGGGACAATAAAATTTTATGCACCTGTGAACAACGGGAGTGTATTTCATTTTAAGTATGGTGCCACATCAGAGAAACACAAAGATTCATATGGACATGTCCACCAGCCTCTAGCTAATTAACTAGGGAGATAAATCAATAGAATTAGAACATTTTAATTTCCCCATTATTTATTAAAATGTTTAACATAACTGCTTTACTTAAACAAAATGTTTGGTACTTACAGCAATTTTAAAACAGCACATGTGATATTATCTGTAACATACCCACGTATTTTAACAATCAATGCTGCTAGTTAAAGGTATACTGTTTAACTTTTGGCCACTAGAGGGCTAAACCTGTAACTTCCCACAGGCCACACGACACCATTGCAAGATTAAACAGTATTTCTCTTTCTGGCCTCTTCAGACACCGTGTTCACCTTCTTACTTTGTTCAGATTTGACAAACTTTCAAGAAAAAAGTAGCATGAAGCACAGCCCACTGTGTTTTATAGCTGTAGATCAAAGTGCTGCAGGTCACATGATCCATGAATCCGCTCATGCAAAGTTACAATGTCTGGTTTCTGAAGAGGGCAGCCCCCTTGGAGTGTCGACACGTGTCAAACACTGTATTGACCCCAGAAATCATCAATTAATACTCACACTAGTCTAATATTTCGGTCAAAAGTTTCATTTTGACCGAGTTTATGGCCCCTGTTGGCCAAAAGTTACACCGTATCCCTTTAAAAAACTAAACATAAAATGGTAGATAACTGTAATTTGTTAACATAAAACAGTACTTTCTAACCAAAATACTCCACCCACTCTCAATCAGACATTGTGATTTTAGTGGGTAAATGATCAGATGATTTAAACTGGTCTGTTTTAAAGGAAGTTTATGATTAATAACCATAATGAACCAGTGATTAAGCTTCTGTCATCCAACATCTAGCCACTGAATGGTATGTTAGAATGTGAAGGTCAATAATGTTATTGGTGATATGAAAATGTTAGCAAACTAATTGCAACAGAAAGTGGTGGTATTACAGTGATCTGTAGCTTTAAAAGCATCACTCCAAAAACTGATTTGTTACCTACTTTTTAAAAAATATATAAAAAGTTCAATAAAAGATTATATTTCTGGCTTGAGAATGCCTCAGAGGCCCTTCCGGAAATGCTTACTGCTGATGTTAAATGCTAGTGTTTTATCATCTTGCCAACAGTATTACTTTTAAGTGATATCCTAACTAAATAGGTAGAAATCAGCTCTTGGCCGAAATCTTGGTGCTGATAGAAAATGCTTTTCATACCCTTTCAAATATAAATTGAACTAAAATAGCCTGTGAAGGGGTTTTTGTTGCTCTTTATATAGTAATATTGATAATTATATTCCATACAAATTATAGATATCTGCTAATTTTGTAGGTTCAGATTTGATTGAATTAATGATTGAATTCCTCACACAGAGACAATATCTGTCAAGCTTTCTTTTAAAAGCTAGATTAAATTTTTCTAATTAAATACACATTTTTATTTGCGAATGCAGACAGAGCTTTGCCAAACCTTGTGTCGTAAAACAGCTGACAGTCTTTCAAGGGTTTAAAGATCTGAAGGTTCAGGCTGCAAATTGCCCACCAACCATAATGGCCATGAACAATCTGAAAATAATTTATGTTATTCGGACAAAATTTGCTCATTGTAAGGTAATAAAAACACATCCATTCTACACTAATGAAAAAAAGGTTTATTAATATAGTGTTTCTGCCAATAAAAACCTGAAATGTTGCAGCTTGGATCTATAAGAAGAATATCACAAAAACCCTTTTTATTTTGGTTAAAAAAGTCATTAACATCTGGGTTTTGAGGGCAATGGGAAAGTCTTTAATCACTTTTCAATCCCATGTCAAATAATTTTGCAATAGTTGCATGTAGTCAGGTGCAGATATTATTCTCAACAATGGGGCACAGCTCATTTTCCTTTTCTTCAGTGAAAGCCACGTGTAACGACTTAAAGGCCCATTTTACTTGATGCAGAAGATGACTACGCAGACGGACGGGCACTTTCTGAATGTAGTTTGGTCCGTTTTCAGGGGGCTTGTGGATCCGTCTCTTGATGCAGCAAACTGAGTGAAACCGCGGGGACAGTGTTGATCAGTACAGCTAACATGCGGCCAGCGAAAGGATCATACCAGAGAAGAAGAGGGCGAGGACAACAACTGTGGAGATGGCGAGAGCTTTTAAAAAAAGCCTGTGTGAGCGTGTTAGGTGGTTGCAAACACCTTTATAGTGGTGTATTACCGCCAACAACCGGTGTCTGAAACCGGCATCATAACTCTGAACTTAGCACTGCCCACTAGTGGATGAATTTATTGAAAAACAATGACAACATAAAAAAATGTATGGAAGTATGAGGGCGGCAACGTATGACAACCTTTGTAACGGACGTATTTATTTACGTATGCAGGGGAGCTCTTATATTAACAACAACATAAGGACGAAAAGTTTGGACTAATCTGACTTGTCCTTGACAGCTAGCATCTCTCATTCTCTGTTGTGCTGTGTGTGGCTGATATCTGCTGTCCAGTCTAAAGAATGAAAAACTTAATTTTCGTACGAGGTTGACTATCAGAGACTATTGGCTTGCAGCTTCTCCAATAGAAGCTGGAGTTGTACTTGAGCTGTAAATTGTTTCTCCTTCTGGCAAAGCAAAAGTATCTAATCGGCTTGTTTTAGTAGGTGTACCTGCATTTGAAAAAGAAATCTATTTAAATGGACTACTTTCTTGTAAGCAACCACAAAGCTTTAATTACTTGCTTCTCATTTGCATGCAAGAACAACCATAATGCAACATTTTATTTATTTCCAGCTTAGTAGACAAGCAATGAGAATCAAATGCAGAGGGAGACTGTTGTGATTTAACTTCCACCAAGCTTTGGGCAATGTCTTTTCCTGTTTTCATTTGATTTTAATCAGCCTGGGATTTTCCTCTGCCTGAGAGTTGGCTCAGAACAACAGAGTTAAATGCTTTGCTCCTCATTGGTTTTCACATATTTATTCAGATCAAAAGTAGACTATACCTGGAAGCGTCAACTGATTAATATGTCATCAACTTGTATCGTGTACACACATAAATCTCTTGATAATTTGCATACAGAAACTGTATCAAAGAAAACAGCAAACAAAACTAAATCTGGGGCCTTCACTCCGGCGAGTTTGGCTCCTAAACTGCAGTGAATTTTCAGCTCATCTTTGGCAGTTTTATCCTTTGCAAACATGAAAGAATATTTCCTCCCCAATCATCCAACATGTCGGAAAATAGTAGAATTATGTTTGTGACTAATTAAAGGAAACTGAATTGAATGAAGTTATTTCTCCAAGGATATAGCTTAAGCATTCGTCTGATGACAAACAGCAGAGAAATCCTCCGACACTGTTCAGGATCACAGAGGGAGCAACTAATTCTCTGCTTTTGTAAAATCAAAGCACTTAATGGCTGCATGATATTGTTATAAAAGCAGTAAGAGCGTATTACATTTTGAGTTATTGTTAAGACTATTAAGTAGAAAATAAATAAAAAAGACACAATAAACATAGATCAAAGCAAGCGCCCATCGGAAGAACACGGTTAGGAGGCGATGCTGCTGTTTTCTTCTCTTTATTTTTAACATCATATTTTGGATATTGTCTCTATTTTTAAAGGCTTGCCAAGAAAAGATATTTAAAATCATTCCAGGGGACGTCACCGGTCATATCTGCTGCTGTCATACCGTCACGGTAAAGTAAAGATTACAATGCAAATTATATACTGTATCTCTTCCGTTTTGTATAGTCATCATCGTCTTCGGGGTCACACCGCTGCTGAGATGTGTCAGTAATTTCACAGTATAATCAGTTGTTTTTTTCCACGACGCATCTGTATTCTTTTCCTACTCATAAACCTCCGAAATGAAATTGTTGACAGCACTCCAAAAC
Source organism: Leptatherina wallacei (assembly GCA_028567055.1). NCBI lineage: Eukaryota > Metazoa > Chordata > Actinopteri > Atheriniformes > Atherinidae > Leptatherina > Leptatherina wallacei. The sequence goes on from JAOXYM010000001.1 coordinate 33,318,359, forward strand.
AAAGTGTGAACAATTGCTTCTGGATATGGATGATTGGAATAGTACACTGAGCAGGCCACCCTCATACTGATCAGGGTCCTTTTAGTGCTGTCATTAAGCTTATGAAGCTTTGGAGAACAAGCCACATTTACCTGCGTTCCTCCACCATTAATATACTTGCAGGCTGATAAATGCTTAGGGAGCAGGTGGGCGTTTCCTTCTTCCAAAATGGTTCTTTGACTATTGTATCCAAAGATGGAACCAATCAGTGGATAATCACTCTACCTCCTGATCCACAGCTCAGCTCTCAGAGCTCTTAAATACCAAACTGATGTTATCCTTCACACGCAAAAGTGGGTCAGAATTATTATCTCCGTAATAAAAGGTTATCATTTCAAATTCCAGCTATTCCTCAAAAAACACATTCTTGATATCATGCCATGTAAATTGTTAACTCATCTTTTTTTTTTAAATAAATTTTACTGAATTGTAGTTTTTGAATTTCAACCCCAAATTTCCATAAGGGGGTCAGCAATTTCCCTCACTGGAATTTCAAGGGAACCTTCGATCCTCATCCTGTCAGGAAATTTGTGGGATATGCATGCATTATCATAAATGTCACCTTTTCATACATACATTTATTTACAGTTATATAAAACAACATAAATACAGTAAAAAACAGAGGAAAAAGAAGAAAAAGAAAATACTGTTAAATATTCAATAAATTAATGACAACAAATATACAAGACAAGACAAGATATATAATATAAAATTAATACATAATAGATAGATAACAATGAATCAAAGAAATAAAAAGAGCTCAAATTTAACAACAGACATCAAAGATATGAGAAGATTGTTTTATACAGAAAGATCTGAAACATGGATTATCTTTACTTACGGAAATGTGTTATCAAATTCACATATTTAAACATGTGTGCAAATCATTCATGACTAAAGTGTTGAAGAGTGTTTTAATCATCATTACACCATTATGGGCTCGCCTGTGGAAGAGCCTGCCCGAGGGCCTCAGGGCTGCAGAGGCTGTTGGTGTTTTTAAAATGAGGGGCAATACCTGCCTTTTTAGCTTAGCTCATGAATAATTTTTATTTTTCATTGTTTTACTTCAAAACTAATCAATTTTTACCTTTTACTTAGTTATTACAATTTGTATTTATCTATTCACTTATTTTCAAACTGGTTCCTGTTCATGTCGCCTTTTTAATTCTGCTTCTATTATTGATCTGTGATTAAGTACATAGTTTATATAATCTCTTTTATGTATATTTTTTATGTATGTTGGTTTTATTTGTTGTCACAATTTTTAGATTGATTTGATCTCTGTAAGTATTTATTTTGTCCACTCCAGTGTTTTCTTCATGGGGGTTCTCCACATTGGGAGCTATGTCTGCTTTGACTGTGGTTGTTGCCATGGTGATTGTCCTTGTCTGGGTAGTCGGGGTCCTGCACTGCATCCCTATACTGCTGTGGATCCGGTCTACCCTGGTCTAAGTAGTTCCCATGGTGACGACCTCTTTGGTCATGAGTCGGTGGGTCTTGATGTGGATGGACCCTTAGGTTATCGTTTCCTCACCCACTGTTATTTTAGAGACGGTTTGTTTTAGAGTGGGGTCGAGGGTAAGGCTCTATGATGGTTTAGTCTGTGTGTGTGTGTGTGTGTGAGAGAGAGAGAGAGAGAGAGAGAGAGAGAGAGAGAGAGAGAGAGAGAGAGAGAGAGAGAAAGTATGATTAGGTGTGTGCGCTTTGATTTGTTCTGTGATAAACTTTGTGTGTGATTCCTTGTGTTTTTAAGATGCAAAAACTGTTGTTTTTATTATGTAAAGCACTTTGTGCTGCTGTTCTGCATGAAAAATGCTTCATAAATAAAGTTCAAATTGATTTAACGTTTCAACAGATTAGCCTACTTTAAAGTTAGCTAACAGGTAACTAAATTAGCTAACTGTATGTTAGGGAAGGAGGTATAAAACCACAAATAGATAAATAATCCAGAGCTAAACATTGTGTGTAAAGTCAGATCATTATTAGTTCGGGTTTTAGTATCCACTGTAGATCCAGCTCAATCAGCCAAGTCTTGACTCAGAAACCTGCATCTCAGTTTTAAGCTAATGCGTCATATTGATTTTTTTTCTACTTGGATGCTTACATGAAGCTTCATGTGCAGCTAGATTCACTGTAAAAAACACAACAGCTAGAGTAACAAGAGATTGTGAATCAGGATGAATTCTCCTGTGGGATCCATTATTAGGAATTATTGGATAACCTGAAGGTCAGAACTGTCTGACATGAGAAGATAATTCTGCATCCGAGTCAATCCAATTCCTTCACAGACCATATCCCACTTATACTATAAATATTTGCAGGATAAAGTTATGACCGGTCATTTATATTGTGTTACTGTGATAACCCACCACAGCTACAGAACTTGATCAGTGACTGATACCATGGATTCACAGCGACAGCTTCGAGGTGGACGTCACTGCAAAATGATGAAGAAATAATGGAGGACCCACAAATGTTCATGGAAGAGCTTTAAAATTGATTGTTCAAATTGTGATCCTCAAATTCCCAAAATGAAACAAACAGAATAACCAGAGTTTCTACTTATAGTTCATACACTCAATCAAAGTGAAGCGCTTTGGATTCTGGTTAAGCTCGTTGTCTAAAAAAAAACACAGTTCCCTGAGCTCTGTAACCTTGTTTTTGTCGTTACCTCGGAGGACTTTCCGTAAAGTAGCAAAGAGCTCTGCCACCTTCATACAAAAGTCAGCGTCCAGGCCATGGGAGCTGAGACAGCCCGGGCTTAAATGAAGATAAAGTGTCACAACTGGGCTCAGTGCTCTAGTTATAACTTCCCTGCAGGTCGGAGGTCACACCTGGACTATTCTTTCTCTGCTCCGCATCTGTGTCACTTCCACCACTGAGGTCAGTCCCAAAAGGACCCCATGTCAACACCGGACCTGTATTTGCCTCACACGGTCACCCTGACCAGGCAAAGCTGGCCCCTCACTGCTCAGCATTTGGGTCTTTTTCTCCGAGCCTAAAGCAACACACTTATCATCTGATGGCAGGATAAATCCTTTAGGTGCTACAGTTTCTGAAGCACATTGTTTAAAATTCTCTGATTGGCCGTACAAGTTAATCAAATGTAGCATGTGCCAGTTTTTTTTTTTTTCTCCTTCATTTTATTCTGGGTTGCTCATCAAATGCAGTCCGCCTGCTCAGTATGCAGTTGATGTTTTTAAATGACACACTCTGACACACTTTCCAAGCTATGCAGGACTTTTCATTCTTCCTGTTCTTTTTACAAAGATATCTTTTGTGTCTATGGAGGAAATTGGATGAAAGAATCTGGGAAAGAGAAAAAAAAAGGGAATAAAAATAGCTTAACAGAGTCAGAATTTGTTTCAACAATAAGTCAGAGACAGGGAAAAGAGGCGGGGGACATCCAACCTCCAAAATTAGCTCTTCCTTCATAGCACATATTGTTGTTTATTTTATTATTATTATTTTTAGTCTCTTTAAAAACAATGTACAAGCTATAATTTAGATGTTAAAATAAATATTTAAAATCAAGCACAAAATATACACACTTCCATCCATGATGTAGACTCTACAGTGTTTTTAAAATAAAGGGGGTGAAACACTTTAGAAAGTGGGGAAGCTGATAACAGAGAACTCCAAGGTATCTTTGTAGAACAATCACTGAGAAGAGAGCCACACGATTCAGACGTTGCTAGAAAAATAGACAGCTTTTCAGAGTGTGAATGAGAGGCATAAAGAGTCCCTGAGTGTTTGGAATATTTTCACACATCAAACTCGGACAGTCCTATCTGTCGGTGGGAGGCCTAGTCGCTGATAAGCCTTTGTGACTTGAAGGATCTCTCCCTTTACCGTCATGCATATAGAGTATTGTTTTACAAAAGTGGGGAGAAATCTATCTCCCCTTCACTGTCGGATGCCCTGCGTCGATGAACGCAGCCAGGCCACAAGCGCAGTCTTCAAAGACGCATGCATAATCTCCGAGAGGAAACGGATGAGTCAAAGTTTGAAAAGCAAAGCAAACAGCATGTCCTTCTGCGTCAACAATGCCTGCAGCAACACCCCCTCCATCCACCGGCTGGCTTACAATCCCGCTCTGCTCCAGCAAAGTCCCCGCTGAGAGGGAGCTGTTGCATATGCATAGCGGTCAATATGTTCGAACCTACCTCCTTGGCGGGTCATCCAGAGTCTGAGCTGCAAAAAGGACGTTATGGCAGGCGAGGAGAGTCCGCTTTTATGTTACAAAGTCACAGTGGATTGATCAGCTGCGAGCCAGGCACTGCAGTCACAGACAAGCGGATTGCTCCTCTGTGTGGCTTCCATCATGCTGTCCACACCGGCCAATGAAGCAGATGATGCCTCCTCGCTCAGCCCAGCATCAATGGCACAAAGAGGTGGGTGATATTCATGGCCTCCTCTCAGACAAACAGATTGCCTCACTGGGCAAAAGAGGTCAGTTGGTGAGGGACATGGAGCCAGTGTGGCAAAGTCAACTATCAATAGTTTACTGTTAGTTACAACAGCACACAGACAAGCTATTTTCTCCATTACCTAAACAAGTCAATAGCCAAGTTTCCATTTGCTATCAACACCAATCCTAAGTGATGTTTTGAAATGTAACAAATACAAATAAGAATCAGACACATTTGCCTTAATTGGTTTGAGTGAATAAAATAAGCTGCGCTGTGTCACTAGAGGGAGGAGGAATAAGCGACTGTATGTTGCCCATTAGTTGTAATTCAGATAAGGAAACAAAAACAACAGCAGTTGCCCAGACAGACAGAATAATAGAGCGTTTCTTCAGGAATTACATTTCCAGTCATTTCTGGGATATTACATCATATCTGCAAAGACGCCGGTGAGTCACATGACTTTCTTTGGCACATGTCAGATGCTTGTGAATCAGGTTATTTTAGTTTTCTACCAGGCTCAGTGTGATCTGTGAAATTGTTTCTGTTCCCCCAAGTACTGTGAGAAATACTAAACTCCCTCAAGTTGGCGGATACATTTTGTTAACATATTTATTAAGTCCTTATTTGATCATTTTCAAACAACTTTTATTCATTTATTCTAAGTGTATTATCATCCATTAATAGAATACATGTATTCATTTATCAGTTCTATTTCTTACATCTTATATTATTTCATATATACTGCTGATGAAAGTAAAGAGTTTCTACCTATCAAATTTGACTTTAGTTTGCAAACTTATCCACCTTGTTTCTTTCCATTTGACGACCAACAAGGTCTATATCATTAAAAGTAAAGCTCTGTCCTTTAGCCATATGAGCTGGAGTTGTCATCTGATTGAAGGATGCTTAATTTATTTGAAATATGTTTATAAGGAAATACAGTACATTTTAAATACAATGGCTCAGTGTTCTTACTTTTTTTTTTAAATCACTCAAATTTTAAACAATCTCCATGTGACAGGATGTGACAGGACCGCGTTAAGTAAAGGAACTTTCTTGGCACTGTCACACCTGATTAAGGCTAAGAAGTTCAAATCCTTATAAATACATTAACAATTGTCAATTTTTTCCTTCACGTTAAAAAGCTTGAAAAGTACAGAACCCTACCTTCCCCTGCCAGACTGAATTAAAGGGCTGTATGCAAGTTAGCATCCTCGGTGTAGAAAAATGCAGCGAAAACTGGGTTTATATGCGGTACAATTCAGCCAGAATCAGAGGTTTATACATTAAGTAAATAAACCATATGACCGGAAAAAATCCCTTTACTTTGGGATTTATAGGCATCAAACAGAACAGACGACAGTTACTATGGGGAAAACTATTGTCCAGAGAAATGTTTTCAGGTGGTTGAAGCAACATATTCTCTGATGTAGACATGTAGAGAGCATGCAGAGAGAAACAACTTGTTCTAGAGGAAATGTAACCCTCAGGCTTCAGTGTTGTGGTCACAGGTTGCATCAGTAAGTGAAGCCGTATCTCAATTCTATACGTCCTTGTGTTAGAATATAGATCAGTTCATATTTTTATGTTCTCTCACGTGGTAATCCATCTCCTACAGAAAATGTGTTTCTGCCTGAACATTGAATATGAACTGGAATTTAAAAGATTAAATCACAAACTAAATCGCAACATATTTTTTTCCATCTTATTCAGACCTATTTGAGACTACGGACTGTAATTAAGTTGAAGCAACTTGTGAACACAAGTTGCCGCAACTTTTTCAGATATTTTCAACTTAACGTTGTTTCAGTTCAACCTAAAGAGCTATCCTAACTTTGTTCAATTCTGAAGTTACCCTCTTAATTTAGGCTCAAACCTCAAATTTAATAGTTTTCATTTTATTTTATCATGATTCTATTGTGATTTTTGCTATTTGTTGCTGCCTTTTACTGACTTTTAATGCTTTCTTTGCACCACCTGTAGGCTAATGTTTGAATGGTGTTGTACAGGAAACGTGCTATACAATTAAACTCGCCTTGCCTCACACTACAGCAGAACCCTAGTTTACTCAGAAAACTTTGCAGCTGGAGGCCTTACTAATATGTAAACTTGCATTAATTTCTTAGAAAATGCATTTTATTTGTAACTTCTAAAGTATGTATGCCCACAGTGCTGCAGTGTTAGCGGGGCGCCGGAGCAACTTTCTCCGACATAACTTCATACGAGAAGCAATCTAAAAGGAGCGCGCATATAACCAACGCAGTGTCATACCTTCTGGCCAAAGATATGATGCCAATGACCACCGTGGAAAAAGACAGGTTCAGAAAATTAATCTAAGACTGCAGGTACGAGCTCCCAGGCAGAACATCTCTCTCTCCAAATGCTCTGCCCAAGCTTTACGAAGAGTGTCGTGAGAAGCTTGAGTATGCGCTGAGGGATATTAAACACTTTCCTACTACCGCCGACCTCAGAACCATACATGAGCATCTCCATCCATTGTGTTGACGAGGAGTTGGCACTTCAAAGTAAATGCTTGCAAACAGTGAAAGGATCAGCAAAGGGCTGGAGGATGCCCCTGCATCCTGGTGACTCACTGAGGATGCAAGTGAGCATAACAGCAGACAATCAAACTGATTTTACAAGGCACACACAGTATTCATTATATCAAGCTGATATGTTTTGTAGGAATTTTGCAGCTGTCTAAACAGGGAAAAAATATACTTAGACACTTTACTAAAATCAGAAGGACCGACAGAGAAATTCTTGCAATGTTCAGAATTTGTAAAGAGAGAATTGATACCAAACCAAGTCATCCGATCGCCACTCCATAATAGAGATAGCATTTATTGAAGTGTCATAAAAA
>JAOXYM010000001.1:33325772-33338029 GCA_028567055.1 Leptatherina wallacei
TTATTCATATCTACCCTACATGAAAATATATGTTTATACTTCATACTATATGCTACACTAGATTAATAATATCTACAGTTTCTCCCCCCAATTATTAAGTATAATTAAATATAGCCCATAATTTAAGATAAGATCATCTTTATATGTCACATGGACAATTATACACATAGTACAGTGTACAGTGTTTTGTGCCTGCAGCTATATCAAATATTAATAAAGGAATCCACACATCACAGCATACAAAATAAAAGTAAGTGTATATCATAAAAAGTAAAATTTTTAAATAAGATCAAATCTAAAATAAAATCTGTCATAGAAATTTGTTGTTTACAAAAATGCACAATTCCAGCTAAACTCATGTAAGGTGCAGCTGTTGTACGGTACATGAGTAGTCCAATTTTAGGGCTCGGAGTTGAGCAGACAGATGTCTTGTGGGAAGAAACTCCTCTTCGACCTCTCAGTCTTGGCCCTCAGGCAGCGGCCTGATGGGAGCAGGATATTTTATTTAAACTGGCATCATTATTAAACTATCTAAATATCGATATCGATCAATATGGGAAAAATGACCTTGATAATATATTTTGCCATATCGCACAGCCGTAGGCTCTCTACTTATACACTTATAGAATTTCTTGATCTTTAATTCATCTCATCCCATTTTTACTTCTATCTTCACACCTTACCTATTTTAGCTTAAAGGTAATGAGTAATAAAACCACAAGCAGAAGTTCAAAATTATAATAAATTTATCAGAAAATCCTGTGTTCAACCTCCTCACAACCCTTCATGATTGATGACATCTGTAAACTCAAAACTATTTTAACCACCAAGTAATCTTCCATATTTCAAGTTTATTCAGTCACACAATAAGCGACAAATGTGTTTAGATTAACAGTCAAAGTGGAAGAATAATGAAGCAGAATCACAAACTAAATAACTCCTTCACAAATGATGAACTCTTATAGCCCTTAGTAATCGCCTTAAAAAAATCCTTTTGAAAACCAAAAATGTACCCCAAGTTCTTTCATTTATATTGGAATCACTCCATAATGAATCCCCGACAGTAGATATTTCTCCTTTTAATTCCTTTTTTGGCCTTTGGTACAGTAAATTTGCAAACATCTCTGAAATCATACTTTGTCTCTTGAGATGAAGAAAACTTTTGTTTGCTGGCTGGAAGTAACTTTGATTTTGCTCTATACATTATTTAGTAATATACCAAATCACTGAATTGTATAACATGTGATTTCATAAACAGTGAAATAATATACTGTGATCGATAGTCTCACAAGCCCTCAGCAAATCAATAAAAATTCCTACAGAATTTTCATCATTTTCAATTGTTTGTTATTTTTTCTACCATCTCCATTGCTGTTTCCTCTAAACCCGTACTGGCGCTCAAATATTTTTCCTTAAAAAAATCCAATTGTTTAGCAAATAATTTCTCCAATATTTTTTAGGGACACCTGTCTGTAGTTGTCAATGCACTGTTTGTCTCCATTTTTGAATATTGGTATTATCTTTGCTGTTTTCATATTATTTGGTAAAAAACATTTTGAAAGGAAAGATTGCACATATTCAATCCTCTATATATGTATTTTTGAAAGGTTTTCATAGTTCAGTTATTAGAATCAAGTAGTGAGTGTTTTTTGGCAATGTTCATAGAAAGGATGGCTACATGTTTCTGTTATGATCCTCTGCATCACCTCCAGCTTTGTAAAAGTCTCTGTGGGATGCATCAGTTTTTTCGGAATTTATTCATTTATTTATTTGGATCCCAATCAGCTTGCAGCAACCAGCTACAGCTATTCTTCCTGGGGTCCATTTGTTAAATACAGTCAAAAATTATGGACATGTATGCAAATATGTTTACACAGCAATACATCTCTACATAAATAGTCCATAAACTTTCCTTAAAATATATAATCATTGCACATACATGCATGCACACAAATATACTGAAACGCATAACCCATGAAAGGCTCTGTCTAAATTAAACAGATACATATACACGTCTATTCACATCTATACACATAATCTCCTACAGATACATATGAATTTAATAATTACATTCCTTGCTAAAATAAATACTGCCATAGTGTTTTTAAACTCAATAATGCTGTTTACTGTTGATGGGATTATGTAAGTGATTCCACTCATACATTCCTCTATAAAAACTGTCTTTTTGGTTGCAATAGTCTTGGCTTTAGGTAAGCGGTGGCTCAGGTGGCAGAGCAGGTTGTCTGGTGATCCAAGGGTTGGTGGTTCAAGTTCTGCTCCCACCAGTCAGCTGTCGTTGTGTCCTTGGGCAAGACACTTCACCCTCTCTGCCCCCATTGTTGGTATCAATGGCTGGTCAATTGTGGGTTCTGCAAACTTGAGGGGGGCTCCAGGGGCTGGTCCCAAGCCCAGATAAATGCATCAGGAAGGGAATCTGGCACAAAACATGTGTCAAAATATTCATGTGAAAAAATCCTGGGATAATTTGCTGTGGCGACCCCTTCAGTGATTAGCTGAAAGGGGAGGAGGAGGAGTCTTAGCTTTAGGTGCAACTTAGGCGATGCGACTTAGGTGATGAAATTTTATACAAAATAGCAGTTCACAGAGTCAGAACTAAACGCGGAGAGGCAGCATTCAGTTTTTATGCTCCTCATATGAGGCACAAACTCCCAGAAACCTGCAGGTCTGCTGAAACTCTCAGCAGTTTTAAATCATTGTTAAAACGTTCCTGTTTTCAGCCTTTTATAAGTGATATTTTGTCTGAGGTTTTCTTTCTTTATTCATTTTTGTTTGTTTATTTTGTGATTATACTTTGTTTTTAATTCTTCTTAATGCTTTCTGCACCCCGCTGTAATGTTTCTAATGTTTATATGTAAAGCACCTTGAATTGTCCTGTACATTAAATGTGCTATATAAATAAACTTTCCTTGCCTTATTTCCAGCTACATGCCTAGTAGTGCACCCATGTACATTTATACTGAAATTAAGGTTTTTATAAGGTATCACTGCTGTTTTTGCGAGTATAATAACTTATCCTTAACCAATAATCAATTTAAATGATCATTTATCTGTCAATCAAATTTGCGATTCTGATTGACAGATTCATCAGTAAAGCAGATGTGTTTGCTTTCAGCCAATCGTATGGCTCCTTAGATTTTCTCCCAATTTTAAACTATATGATTGACAGATTCATCAGCCAATGGTGATGTTCATTGACCTGCGAAGTCAGGAGAGTCTCAAAATCCACCACACAGATTTCTCTCACAAATGAAGCGAAGTTCCCAAATGAGAAGCAGTTTGTAAATGCACATTCAGCAATTCGTATGATCTGTGAATATATAATACAAGTGAACCAGAGCGTGTGCATTTGTGAAACAGAAAGTGTGCATTTCCAAGTCCGAAATACAACTGCGAACCAGAGCATGTGCATTTGTGAAAAACCCTGCGTAAGTTCTTCCTTTTGAGACTGATCTGGCCTCATAGAGAATAGACGTATATACCCCCACACCACACAATCCCTCATTTATTTTCTTGTTTTTGTAACTACTGTAGATACTTTCATTTACATTGTGTGATGTGATAATGTAAATGATAGTGTTTACTGTTTTAATCAATTATTACTTGTACTACAAATACCTGAAATACAGACATTTGTGACAACATGATGTGGGATATTGTGGTATGAATCTTTTGATGTAGACATACAGTTTAATTGAACATGAATTTACTTACACATTATTTTCATTCATTTGTAAAGCTCTGCGGAGGGCTCTGTAGATGTTGAGGGCATTTTCAGGAGCGTATCGATCGAGGAACACAGGCTCCAGTCCTGGATGAAGGCTCATGAAGGTAGAATGAGGTTGCGCCAGAACCCTTAGTTTGACAACAACCTCTAGGAAATATTACAAACAACATCAGTTGTGTGGACACTGACCTATATTAGAGACAAAATAAGTATCAATAGCAATTGTAAATAAGTACAAAATGGTATCATATAACCTGCCTTGGGTATTTCCCAACAGCAAATATTGTCAACCACAGAGTGCACATGCATTTATCACAACACCTGACATTAAAAACCTGCATTTTAAGACGTTCAATTTGATTCTGCAACGCTGACTCCGCTCACAATCCAGAGTTTTCTAATGAGCTACTGCGCTCTGCAGAAGCAAAGTCCTGGAAAATGGTCCAGGTTTTGTAATTTAGACAAAAAAAACGTCATAATTCACAATTTAAAAACCACTGAGAACACTTTACAATAGCTAAATGGAGGATCAGAGTGGATATCAATTCGAAACATTTCAACATTTGTGTAACTTATTTTCTTCTTTCATATAGCTTGGGAGGTTTATTTTGGCTCCAATCACAAGACTGAACAAAAATATGCTGTCACTAGCCTGATCTTAACTGTAACATAGATGACTTATGATCATTTACATCGAGCAAAAGCAGAGAACACAATGACATTCTATTTAAGTTTCAATAACAAAAACAACCCTGTCTAGAGGTTTTCTGGCACAAAATTGCATGAGCTTAGCTTCAAGAAAACCCATTTTAGCCCACTCTAAATGAGAAATTGGCTTTGGCTAAGGTCCTTTCACCCTTTTAACTTTCTGGTAATACATCAGCTCACATTTTCTTAACAATTTTCTTGTGTGAGTCATTCACTCTCAACTCAGTTGTTGTGGTTGCTCATTTCGAATGTGAAACCCTGCTGCTTGTGTGCGAGGCAGGAGCTACCCCTGTACCTCCAATTCCCCTCACCTCACAGCCACTACCTCCATTTGCAATGACTCCCCAGTAAGCTCCACTTTCAATTCCTCTTCCCTCCTGGCTCTACAACACTGGAATGACCTTACCAATCCACTCTGGACAGCAAGGAAACCCCAGATCTTCTGGAACAACAATAAAATTCTCCTGTTCGAGAAATGCATTACCTTCTCTTTGCTTTCACCTGAATCATGTTTCCTTCTTTCTTTTTTCTCCTCAATCCTCTCCGGAAGCACTAAAGACAATTGTCCTCATCCCTCCTCTTGTGTTATTGCTCTTATCTGCTCTCATGACATTTTCCTCACAGTATGCTATCTCACATTCAGAGTTTAAAGAAACAATTAACTTTCTCAACACAGTTCATGTTTGATTCAAAATGCTTTTAAACTGAAATTTCCGTGAGAATAAAGGGTGTAAATGATAAACAAACTGGCAATGCAACTTTTTATTAAAAAAAAAATATATAATTTTTATTAATTTTATTGTTACACTGGTAAACTGGAAGTTGAAAAATGTCCTGTTTGGTTGTTGAACTCGATGTGTGCAAGTAAATGGTCTCTAAAAGAGATATGTTAAAGACAAAATTCTGATAAATTGCTTTTCCACTAGTATCCGTGTTTCTACACAGTTTCACTAATGTGATGCCAGTGTCATAGCGGAAAAATATTAAACTGGAATCTCTGCAGTCCTGATTACACAACTGTGAAATGAAAATTAGTAGTCTGCTAGTGCTCAGCAATCATAAGTGCAGTATAAACTGGTATGAAATGTTTTATTCGAAGGTGTTAGCTAATAATAAATTAATTTGTAACCCTTGAACAAAGATACATTTTTTCATTTCCTCAGTGTTAGTCAGTATGATTTATGTCATCATTGGCATATGATGATAATTCATGTTTGAAATATTTTCATTTATCGTTCTTATCTCAATATTTCCATTTGAATGTATTTATTATTCTTTCCATAAGACATATTTATTATTCTTTACATAAGACATATAGGGAACTATTTCATGACAGTTTGCCAATGATAGGCCATTAAAGTACATGTGAGTTGGGTAACCAGATGTGCAACAGCAGATACTGTAAACAGCACTGTGTTTAAGAGTTGGCTGGGACCTGAAGTTAAGGGTCTTTTCAAAGATTCACCTCTTTTTGTTGAGCTCATTTAACCTTTTATCAGGCAAAGAACCATATTTGATCACTTCATTGGTCATACAAAACCAATGCTACTCCCTGAAATCATAGAACACAGAGTTCTTAATCAGCACATATCAGGCTACATTCCAGATACTTCATTGAGATTGACTTTCAAAACAAAAATAAAAATGACTAACTACTTACTACTTAAGCTCTGTTTTATTTAGAAAAAAGTTAGCAGGTTTTAGAGTCTTGTAATATCTTAATATCACAATTACACTCTTCTCTATGATTGAAAATTTCATTTTCCAAGTATTTCGGTGATTGTTCATAAATTGTTAAGGCCCAATTATGCTCTTACGTAAGCCTTACGTCTGCTTTCATGTCCCTTATGCGCATAATTTTTAGGGGCCATTGCAGATTTGTACCCTGGCAGATACAAGAGAGTAAAACTATCAGAAACCCTGTGAGCTAATGATACGTGGGCCGACCGGTACCCCGCAGGTTGGCCATGGGTCGGGTCAAGAAAGTTTTATTTTAATTTCGGGGCGGGTCATTAGATATGTGGTTGCAATGCACATAACCTGATATCCTACGTCAGGAAAACAACAAGCAACATCGGCCACGCACGTTTTTCGGGCCAAATAAAATCAGCCTTCAATTGCATATATAATAGTGGTGGGGCAGGTCGTGAAAATTGGTTCAGTTGTGCGGAGCAGGCAAGATCATCTGATGTGTGCAGGATGGTCGGAAAAAGTCGGAAAAACCCCGGCCCAGGCAGACATTCCAAATGTTTAAGTAATTTTCTGAAACAAAACCTTTGACGCAATATTACACATGTATACCAGATCACTTTGAATTTAGAATGAAGACTGATGGACAGGAGTGTTAACTAAGCAGAAAAGTGAATGCCAATTTGCATTACATAGAGATTTTCTATCATCTCAGGTGCTGCTCCATTAATTTAAGCTGCATTTTTCCTAAACTGTCAGTGTGTTACTTTTTTTTTTTTTAACTTAGTCTTAAATTGTAGCAAATTTTAGTTTACATTGTGGATTTTAGAAGTGAAATTTCACAAGCAGAGATCAGAGTTTTACCTGGTACTATTTCAGCATCGGATTTATCTGGTAAAGACACAAAGTCTTTCAGCTTTTAAGCCTGTAAATATACTGTGGCTGATATTTCTGCCAGCACATACTAATGCGCTGCATCCAAAGTATTCGTGAAGTTATAATTAGTAGTTGTAGTCATATTGCATGATACGTTCTCCATCCAAGAGTTCCTGCATGCAGCAATCGCTATACCATTGCAGATTATGGATGAGAGTTTTTTTTTTTTAGTAAATCCAAAGGAATTGATGAGGATTAAATCATCCAATATTTCATGCACTTGAGTGACATTTTTTTTCTTTTTGAAAGGCATGTCGGCAATCAGTTGTGTCTCCTGTGTTCAATAAGTCCATATAATTGCGTCTTAGCAGTGTTGACAATGTGCAGCAACAGCCTTTGAAAAATTATTGATGCTCAACTCAGTATTCATTAAATACACGGCAACTATGACAGAGGGCATAATTCAATTCTCTTTGCACAGAGATCTCTCTAGTCAGGGACTATGGCCACAGAATAGCAATGCACCAGGCTACGTTATTATACCTATCAAGCACACTAATGATCTACCTCAGGGGCAAGCCAACACCCAAGTAATTTATTGGAGGTGGCAGAAATCTACAGGTTAATGCCCTCCATCAAAAGTTCACAGAGAAATACACGATATCAGACTGCACACGCATCCCTTCGCCACCCTCTCTAAACCACATTGTATGCTGGCATTTTCTGTGATTGCCACTTCTGTTATCTTTTTTTTCCTTTAAATACCACATGCCACTTGACAGCTCTGCAAATGATATGTTGATGGGGGCTGAGTGTTTCTGTCAGTTCATTGTTGGTTTCCGAGTGTGAAATGAAAGGTCCGCTCGGGAGGCAGCCTAGGTGTGGTAGCTATCATAACAACCTGAGCCAACCCTCACCGCATCCCCTTTTCTTTCTTGTTAATTCCTCTTGCAGCGCTACGCTCCAACGAGCATACACTCTGCTCGTTGGAGTGACGTAAAAAGCCACCCACCCAAAATGCTGTCACCGCCATCATCTTAACCCCCCCTCCTTCCATCCCCAGGAGCTGCCGAGGTGACAGGTCATAAATCCCTACAGACATGGGCATGGGGGTTTCAGAGAGCGGGAAGTGGGTGGAGGGTGGTGAAGATGATGAGGGTTGGGGGGGGGGGGTTGTAGCTGCAACACAAACCTGAAGGAGATTTCTCCTCATGCATAGAAAGCTGTTTCCCCCTCACCGACAATGTCTCCCTCGGGGATTCTTGCGCCAACTCACTGCATGCAAAGTAGTCTCTCCTTCTCTCTTTGTGTCGATCTCTCGCTCTCTCTCTCTCTCTCTGTGCAAATGGGGGACGGGTCTTGGGGAACTTTATGGCGCAGGATAAAAGCCGAGGAGCAGCGTCTCATGGAATTCGCCACCCTCCCTATCATCCAGATGATCCTGAATGCCAATTACCCTACTCAGCTCTGCAGGGAACAGCCTGTCACTCAGGATGTGGCTGGTGTGTGTCGGGCACTGAGGAGTTTGCCACTGGATGAGTCAAAAGCTACAATATAGTCTGTTGACTGCTGGACGGCAGGAGAGATGCTACCAGCCATCTCCAAGTCATGGAAGTAAACCGCCTACACACATTTGCACAGCCTCACATGCATATCAGCAGGTCAAGTTAGCACTCAACTTTTAAATCTAGCCTCAATGCCAAAAGATAAAACTTTCTATGGGAGTGCATTTTAGGATCAGCAATTCTAGAAAACAAACAAACAAGAACAAACGAACAAAAAAGAAATCAATTTCAACTTGCAGGTTGTTTTATTTACAAGATATATGAATAATATCCAATAGAATGTGTGTTTGAAATGTTGATTTAAAAGTACTGGGGAAAAAAGTGGACATTCAAAGCAGCACTCCTCAAAACACATTTTTTGTTTACCAATATATAATTTTACATCACCTGCGGAGGTGTATCTGCTCCAACATTCTGTACAGTATTGCTAATGTTAGTGGTCATGTTTAAGGGATTTTTCTTAATGCAAACGATTGTGTTAGTGCAGGTTGCAGAAACTCCTGCCTTTCGGAACACAGAGTTATCATTGTCCTGATAAAAAGGATCAAGCAGAGCTAGCTTTTCAGCCTGGATGCCCTTTGTGCAGGCAACGAGGTGGGACTTCAGTGATGAAGCTGGAACAACAAACCAGAATGTGTCTGTGTCAGGAGAATTATGTACCTGGAGATCTGATGGAGTTACATGGGGTTTAGAGAGCAGAATCATGTGATATTGATAACAGCTGCTTCTATGTCTGTATACACATCAGGCTGCAGGGACACCAGCATATCACACCACAGGACTTACTGTAATACTACATTGATATACAGCATGATATAGGACAGGAAATATGTACTGTGAGTTTTGTTTTATATCTCCTCATTCCCTTCCTCTCCCACTGGACTCTGGCACTGTACAGCACAGCTTGGTTGTACCATGTGATTTGAATAGGTCATTCTTTGGCATTGGGCTTTATTTAGTGTCCTATTTAATACTCCAGTTGTTAATGTTGTAGTCTGAAATGTGTGTATAGTACTGTGAAAACACAAGTTATCATTTAACAATGTAAATTCATGTTGCATGTTCCTATATTTTGAGTAGTTGAGGCTGTTTACCCTGCAAGTTGCACTTTAATGTTTGTGAAACATGCAAATCAAATTTTGGTTTGAGAAATAAAAAGAAATGAATGAATTTAATTTACAGAACTTGGAATCATAATGAAGTCTTTAATTAAGCTTCAAACATCAAAATATGCATTGATCTTCATTTTTATGTGCAACGATGCTCAAATGAAAGATATTTGAAAAAGATCTGTCATACCATGCAAGTCCCCAAAGGGATGTTTTTGCTTTTTTTTTTCTCCACAAGTAAGTTGTCAGGTATAGACTATGCAAAAGTTACAATGATTAACTGTGCCAAATCAAATCAAACTTTATTTATAAAGCACTTTTCATGCAGAGAGCAACACAAAGTGCTTTACAAAATAAAACATTTTTACACATATTTAATTACAATAAAGATAAAATGAGCCTCCACAAAGTATTGCAATTTAAAACCAAGAAACAAAAAATAAACAAACACCTGATCCTAATCTCTTTCACACACAATCACAAACTCCCTCCCTCCCTCTCTATTCTTCACAAACTCCAATCACTAATTTCTGTCTCTAAACTGAATGTTGGTGTAAAGATATTAATAAAAACAAACATCTGGCTTAATGCTGCTGTGAGGAAACAATATCTTGGGGATCTGTCCACACCAGGAGCCAGCCCACCCATGGCACCACCACAGGATCTGTCCAAGTCAAGCTCATGCCACAGCCGTAGGGCTGCAGTGCAGGACCCCCAGTCACCCATATAAGAACGATCACCACGGTAACAGCCACCAAGACCAAGCAGGTAAAGCCCCTGATGTGGAGGATCCCCTTGTGGAAAAACACTGGAGTTAAAAATGTCAAAACAAAGATCAAAATAACCTAATAATAATAAGAACAGATTAATACTAAAATTAAATAAGATTTCAAAAGAATACTAAAGCACAAACACATTATTGATTAATCAAAAGCTAAATTAAAAAGATATATAGGTCTTCAGCCAATTTTTAAAAACATGGAAAGTCTCTGCAGCCCTGTGGTTCTCTGGCAGGCTGTTTCACAGACGAGGACCGCAATAATGGAACGAGGCCTCATCAAAGGTTTTTGGTTTGGACTTTTGGAACAACTATCAGGTCGGTACCAGAGAACCTTAGGGTCTGCAAGGTTTCATAATTTAAAAGCAAGTCGGAAAGATAAGAAGGCTCAAGACCATTCAGACACGTATAAAATAACCTTAAAATCAATCCTGAAATGCACGGGGATCCAATGCAGCGATTTTACAACTGCTGTTGACTCAAATGACCAATAAATACCTGTATGTGTCTTAAACTTACCTTAATTCTGTTTATTCCTCATTTGTTATGCATGTAGACTAACAATATTTTGGCAACAAAGCCGGGCAGCAGGGATGATCAAAATTCTGCATTTATTGTGAAACATTAAATAATTCATCCAAAAACACAAAACAGCAATACATTTTTAGATCCATCAAAAAAATGTTAGGCCACAGTAAAGTAGTACTTCAGGAACTCAAAACATACTGTTAATGTTTGGATGTAGTAAATTTTGTAGTTCTAAACAGTGCAAATAATCTTACTGAGAACCGACACATATTCCCTCTTTGTGAGCCCTTTTAGAAATTATCAGGTATTTAGCTTTAGCATATATGCTAGTAGTTTAAACAAGCAACTATTTTCAAAACACAGTCACCAGTTTTATGAACTGTAATAATATTTATTGCTGTGTTGTTTCTGTCACACAGTGAAATACTACAGCTTAATTATATATACTTTTTCTTTTGTTAACAACCACATAGAATTGGAAGGTCAGCAGTTATTGAACTAGCTTATCTTGAGCATTAAAGGTTAGAGCTGGGAATGCCAACCTTAGGCTAATTACTAGATCTGACCTATATCTCCTCATACAGTAAATTTACTTTATTGGCTGGAATGAGGACTCATACTTTTCCCCTTCCACACTAGATTTGAGAAGTAGTATTATTCAACTGTTCTGATTTTATCTAGACCTTTTGTGCGTCTTCTTTCCAATGATTATAAATCTTCTGCTTCAGTCTGCAAGACTGATGAGGGGTGAGATATTTAAAACTGATTAAATCTGCATGGCTGAAACCTGAAGATGAGTAGCAATCATAACAGCCTATATCATTGTTTTATTTCCAATGAAGTGAAGGATCCAAACAATTTCTGTAATGAAGCAACACTTTGTTTTCATTCTTCTGAATATGAATCTTTTCATTTTCTAAATTGTTAGTATAGAACAGGGGTCGGTAACTCCAGACCTCGGGGGGCCGGAATCCTGCAGGTATCAGGAATTTCCTTGCTGCAACACACTTGATTCAGAGTCCGACTTAATTAGCAGCTCTGCTCAAGTCTGCAAACGGCGATGGTGATGCCCCTTCTGAAGAAGGCAAGGCAAGGCAAGTTTATTTGTATAACACATTTCATGTACAGGACAATTCAAGGTGCTTTACGTACAAACATTGGAAACATGTGCAGAAAGCATTGAGAAGAATTAAAAACAAAATAAACAACAAAAGTGAATAAAGACAGAAAGAAACCCTCAGTGAAAATATCACTTGTTA